>JBBBDQ010000514.1:2420000-2442500 GCA_037127315.1 Ascarosepion bandense | reverse complement strand
TCTAACTCCTCTGTCTGTCTGTCTGTCTCTTTCTCTATATATGTGTGTGTGTCTGTGTGACGTGCGTGATAGAAAGAGAAAGAGGGGGATCTCGTATTTATACCTCTGTTTTTAAGAAATTTCTTTCGCTTTCGAATTGTTTTTTTGCATATTTCAGAATCCTTTTAATAGTGTTCGTATTTTTTTCCAATTCTTACATTTTTCTATTACTTTCTAATCTATCATATATATTTCGCGACTAAACGAAACACCTCGCTTCAAGGCAAAAACACATTATCCTGATTACAATTTTTTCGCTTCTCATTTTCTCTCCCTCCCTCCCTCCCTCTCTGTCTATCTCTCTCTCTCTTTTACCACCCCCAACTTCTTTTCATCAGAACTTATTCAAAATTACGTCCGAAAATAGAGGGACTGCTTGAGAGGATTCCATATTGGAACCGTAATGAAAACAGATATAAAAAGAATAAAGAAAAGAAAACAGAAAATAAAAGAGACCATCTTGTTTGTCCCTCTTGTTCATTGGTCAAACATTCCGACCGGCAAATTGAAAGCGAGGTTATAATTTTGATTCGTACTTACGGTAATATTAATTTCGAATAAAGTCGTCTGCAACAAGCAATTCATTTAGCAAGCTACAAATATTGGTTACATATCTAACAAAAAAATCCATCGAAACACAGCAAGAATCACACACACACACACACACACATATATATATATATATATATATATATATTTGTTAATATTCTTATTAGTGGAGATTATATGTCGTGTTTCGGTGATATATTCAGCACCTAGTTTTTATTATAAACTCTAATAATAAGAATATTATTAAAAATATTTGTCTACCACGCAACGAGCACTGTTAAAAAATAAATGATACAAAGTGTGGAGAGTCATTCCATTATATTTTACTACTAGTAACATATATATATACATATATATATTTACATGCCCATTCAGAGATTGCATCTCTGATACTACTCAAAAACCTAGTACATATATTGGTTTTACCACAACCACGCTCTCCCGTAGACTTACATGTCATCTTTCTGATCAGAGTACTATTAAACAACATTTCTCTGAAAAACATAAACATGTAGGTAATATCAGACAGATTTTGGTCAACAATACGGTGATCCTTACTCATACACACAGTAAGAGGAACCTGCAGATATTGGAGGCCATGTACATCAAATCAAAACAACCAACACTCAATAAAATCAACTTTAAAACAGGAAATAACATATTACATTGCATTTGACTAGATGGTTTTGTTGTCATTTCGCGCTATCCCGCGGTGTGACGTCATAAAACCGCATCGCAAACTTAAGAACTGCGTTTATTATTTTTGGTAACTATTGCCGTTGCCAAGCGGAGTTTTATGTCAACACAAAATAAAATCGTCGGTGATGGTGGATTTTATAATATTTCAGTTTAAACTACCTCTCTGAAGATGGCTCATGTGAGCCGAAAGCTTAGAAGAAAACCAATAAATAATTATCCAAATGTTGGAGAATTTTTGTCTTTATTTTCAACTGAAATTAAAGCAAAAATACGACGTTTAGAACGGCTCATGATTAAACATAATAGACATTCATTGCCTCTTATATTTAATAGCATATGTCTAGAAAATTACTTGCTGCCTCGATATACTAAATATATATATATATATATATATATATATATATATATATATAACGGAATCCACGAAACTGCCAAATTCATATATATATATATATATATATATATATATATATATATGGAATATCCTGGAAAAAAAACTAGAATCTGTATCTCGTTTAACGACATCTGCCCTTTATGCCTGAGTGAAAAGCTGCACATTCAAAGGTACTCCAACAATGGTGAACTATTGGACCCTAGGGATGAATTAACAGTGTTTGTAAACATCGAAAATATTTTTCGTTAAAATTTAATTAATTCAAAAGGTATTGGTCATAACTCGTGCTCTAATATAAAAATCATCTTACAGCTAAAATTATTTACCTATTTGAAGTATTATGTGGTTCCACTAGATACCTTACTCAGATAAAATAATCCTCTCCAAAAGTTAATTAATATCCATGTATAATCCACAAATTAAAAAATGAATATTATATCAATAAAATAAACCCATAAAATACTAAAACGTCACTCTATTTCATCCATTCATAGATAATAGTGAAATAAAAATTGGTTCAGTCAGTCAGTTAAGTGCCATACGTGATACACGCTCGGGCGATCATGTCTCGAAAGAGACATGACTGACTGGGCAGAAGATTATCCCGCAGTAGGTTGCCATTGCTTTTTGCGGTAGACTGGTTGCCGGCCAAGGCTATAGAACCCAATCTGTCCTGTTATTTAACCCATAACTGGAAGGAATAGACGGATTAATACCTTTCCCAAGGGTATTTGCGCGTAAGTAAATGCAATGATTTCTACTGGAATTCGAACTCGGCTCTCCGATTTCTCATTCCGAGCCGATATCCACTGCACCGCAAAAAATCTAAGATCTATGAGAATTACCCAGACAAAACTAAAAAGTGTCCTATCCAAAACTAAACTACCTCGACCCTTTTCCTAACCCAAAGCTGTATCTCTATGGTTACAAACTGCCGACGGACTAGCTTAGACATATTAAATTCCCATTCTCCCACATCACCTACATATGACATTCCCCAAAATAAATTGTTTCCACCAATTATATTCAGTTCCACTAATCACCCGAAGAGGAGCAGTTGTGTTCCGAAACAAGAGAATTTTTGTGTAGTGATACTATGCTTTTATAAACCATTGTAACAACTATTACACTATATATATATATATATATATATATATATATATATATATATATATATATATATATATTAATCAATTTTAGGAAAAAATGTATAAAAAAGTAGAATGTTATGGACGTCATCGGACTAAAGTGATGATTATGATAATGCGATTACACATACGAACAAAGGAGACAGGATGTTTAAATTTTAAATTTAAATTAAAATATTTTTAAATGTGTATTTGTATATATAGTCCAGCCAATATTTTTTTCGTTTTCTTTATGTTATTATGACCTTTGTAATTAAATATCGCAAATTGTCAGTATAGAAAAATTGGCAAGAATGACAAAATGCTGTCAGGACGTGGACATTATACTTCTGTCGATGATCTAGCAATTAAAACCTTTTCTATACATTTTTGTCGAATTAAGTTGCGTCCATCTTTAATTAAAGTAACATTGTTAAATCAAAATTATGTTTATACTCATTAAGTCGTAAAGGAGAAAACGCCTGAAATAAAATAATTAAATATGTACACATATAATAATAATAATAATAATAATAATAATAATATATATATATATATATATATATATATATATATATTATCTAAACTTATTTATAAATGAAACATTGTCTCTGTGTGTGTGTGTGTGCCTCTGTGTGTGTATCCGTTACCTATAGAGTCCGAAACGGCTGAACCGATTTTCTTGAAAATTTACACAGTTGTACTATATGCGTCTGCGAGTGTTCTTAGCTCGGTTTTGTGTCGAGGTACTCCCGATAAATATCGAAAATCGATAATCGAAAACATCGGGTTATAGAAGGAGTGGTCCGATTATAATCAAATTTCATACACTTATAGACAAAGACATAAGAAACGATATTCTGAATATTCAAGGTTGCAGTTTTTACAATAATGCAGAAAATTGATAAAATCTATTTATATAAGGCAAAACGTTTGTGTGTGTGTCAGTTTATCTGCCGGTATGTCTGCAATTTTTTCAGCCCTTTTATTTTAGTTTTTGCTTCGGGTCTGGCTCTAAGTAGGTATAATTGTATTTCCTAGTCTCAGCCATGATACCATTTACAGGACTTATTTAGCCTTCAAAATTTAGTTTACGACGAAAAAAACTATCGATACCAGGAAATGAAAATTTGGCTTACATCTATTCATTTTTGTTTCAGTCTACGATTTCGCTTTAACTGGAAACAACTATTGCTTTTAGTCTGTCGTGCCAACGTCCAAAGAGTCTGAGCTCCAGGATCATGGATTAGTTTTAAAGATTTCATTACATCCGAGCAACGCCGGTCTATACTGTTAATATATACATCCCGGTTCACACTCCACCCACATCTATTGAACAGGTGAAGAGGATCATCCCTTGTTTCCTGTTTTCGAAATTTTTATGTTTCGAGATTTTAACTTATCATCAGGACATGTTTGTTTATTTTGGTGAAAATTATTTTTATTTGAATATAAGAAACAATACGTTTTTCTTTATTTATGGATGTGGGAAGACAGAAAAATTTATGTGTGTGCTCAATTTAACCAATCAGAATAGCGATCACCTCAAAATTTGAAAAAAAAGCTTGCATTTTATGTGCGTTGTGGTGCATTGGATATCGGCCCGGAACGAGAAATCGGGGAGCCGAGTTCGATTTCCAGCTGAATTCATTGCATTCACTTATGCACAAATACCCTTGGGAAAGGTATTAAACCGTCTCTTCCTTCCAGTTATGAGCTAAATAGCAGGACAGATTGGGTTCTATAGCCTTGGTCGGCAACCAGTTACCGCAGAAAGCAATGGTAACCTACTGAAGGATAATCTTCTGCCCAGTCAGTCATGTTTCTTTCGAGACATGATCGCCCAGTTGTGTTTTAAAATTATGGGAACATCGATATATATATATATAATCATTTTTTTTTAATTTAAAATTAATATAATTTACATTGCAACACGGAAAGTTCTATGTTTCTAGATTTTGCCTCGTCATCAGCCAACGTTAGCTTATTGTTGTGAAAATGATTTACATTTGAATATAAGAAAAACAATACGTTTGTTATTTAGGGATGTGGGAAGACAATAGCGATTTGAAAATAAATCTTATATTTTTGGGTAATATACCAGGTGATTAAAAAGTAACTCCCTATTTTATATATGTGAGTGTTTATGTGTCTGTTCAATTTAACCAATCAGAATGGAGATCCACTTTAAATTTGAAAAAAATATGTTATGCATGGCTTCTTCTTTCAATCTTTACGTATTGTTTTTGATATTCAAATGAAAATCATTTTCACAAACATAAACTAACATTGCCTCATGACGAGGTAAAAATCTCGAAAGATAGACATTTTCGTGTCGCAATATAAGCTATATTCATTTTAAATAAAAATAAACTAATTTGATTATATAATGCTCTACAATATTTTTTTCCATCGAGCAATTTTTTTAAACCAAGTAAGTGTCGGAGAACTCGGAATTCTAAAACTGTTGGTTCTCTTTATCAGGATTTATATATATATATATATATATATATATATATATATATATATATATATATATTGTGTGTATTTTGGCAGCATTTTTTCATTAATGCAGGTTTCATTGAATAATATAGACAAGTTTTGTCTATTAATTTTGTGTAGGATCCGTTCATACCGTCTGATATACTTGATGGTGATGTCGTTAAAAGACAACAAAAATCACAGTATTTGTTGAATTTTTTATCGGGTCTAATCTTTCGGCTCACATATTTCAAGGTGGTGATGGTGTGTTGGGCTGCTGGATCATGTAATTTAAATTGTGTGTATTTTGGCAGCATTTTTTCATTAATGCAGGTTTCATTGAATAATATATATATACAAAATCGATTTTGTTTGCTTTACATTCGCTTTGAGTACTCTGCTTTCGTATTGAGCTCTTTAGTCTTGGGTTTTTTTCCTTTCTTACGAATGCTTGACTTTTTGTTCGGGTATTTCGTTTGTTTCTTTTTTTCTTTCCCTTCTTTTCCCTCCGGGTTAGTTCCCGGTGAGTTTCAAGACGATCGCATTTGTAGTTTAATTATTGCTAGTTTTGACAAAATTACTTCTGTTGCTATTGGTATTATTACTATAATTTATATTACTACATATATATTTTTTTCTCTTTTCCAATCTTTTCACTTTTTCCTTATTTTTTTTTCAATTGGAGTAGATAGACTAAACTATCGCCCGGTTCACACACCACCCACGTCTATTGAACAGGTGAAGAGGCTCATCCCTTGTTTCCTGTTTAGGATGCGGTTTCCGGTTTTCTCTTTTCCAATCTTTTCACTTTTCTTCAAAATACGTAACAAGTATTGTACACATGAGTCAAGTAATGGAACGAATTTTATTTTTAAATAAAATGAGAGAATCAGTTATGAATGTATGTGTTGAGAGAAATCGTCTGTGAATGTGTGCGTTTATGAGTCAGTAAAGTTAGTATGTGAAATGAGGTATGCACGTATCAAGTGATCGAACGATTTTCTATTTAAAATAACGTGAGAGAATCATATATGAATGTATGTGTATGAAAGAATCTTGTATGAATGCGTGCGTATATAAGTATGAATCGTAAACGAAATATATTTCCGTTTAAAATTCTAGTGAAAATAATTTATACAAGTATTAAGCGAACTTTTTATAAATAAAAAGTAATTTTTTGAAAAATAATGTTAACTGTTAGAATCTTTCAACGATATATATATATATATATATATATATATAACAATATTAATAGTAATAAAAATAATTCTGCTAATACTAGTAATAGTTATACTATATTTAAGATCGTCTTGAATAACCCACCGAAGACGAACTCGGAGGTAAAAGGAGGGGAAGTAAAAAGTGAAACAAACTAAGTACATGAACAAAAAGTCAAATCCTCGTAGGAAAGAAGAAAAAAAAAACCAGACGAAAACCCTAACACTAAAGCGCTCAATACGAAAGTAGACCAACAAAGAGAGAAAATCTATGCAAGAGCCAGCAAATCTAACTAGGTTTCACCCTACGGCTCGTCAGGGTAAATTTACCCTGGGGAACCGTAGGGTGAAACCTAGGTAGGTTTGTTGGCTCTTGCATAGATTTTATATATATATATATATATATATATATATATATATAAATCGAGAGAGAGAGAGAGAGAGAGAGAGAGAGAGAAAGAGAGAAATGTAGATTAATGAAAAGGTTTGCAGTCTATTACGGAAAATGACATTTAAAACAACGGATAATTTTGTTCATCACTACCGTCATAACATGATGGAATGATTGTTTACAATAAACTTTTAATTAAATCTGAGTGCCCACTTTCATATATTCACTGGAAAAATATCTAAGAAATAAATGAATAAATGTATAATTTGAATGACTATATAGAATCCATAGATAAATCCGCTGCTAAGAAAGTCGGTTCTCTGTGTAGGGACAGGAAGTTTACTCCAGTAGCTTCTTTTCTCGCACTTCCCGCCTGTGGAATTCCTTTCCATTTACTTGCTTTCCCGACAGCTACAATCTCCAGGAGTTTAAATGTAAGGTCGATAGACACCTCCTAACACAATAACTCGCTTCCATTCTTTCAAACACTCTTCCCATCCTCCCAACTACCTATCACCCCCACCTTCTGACATTTCCTATATCTAACCACTCTTTCTATTTACCTTCCCCTATGTAGCCCCAAGCGCAATAGTGGCAGTGGAATGCCTTGCTTGGGGTGAAACGATTAAAAAAAAACAAAAAAAAACTTCCTGACACCCCCTATAACCTGTCACTCTTTCTCATAACTTTTCTCCTATGTAACCTCCTGCAAAACAGTGGCAATAAAATTCCTTGCTTGGGGTGATATGATTATAAACTTTTTTTTTATATTATTATAATGTGGATATAAAGTGGGGGATCAATTTTACATTACAATCAATATATAAACAGATTCCTCACTTTATTGCCACAGTCATCATTCTCTTACATATTTCCTGAGACCCCCTATAACCTGTCATTCTTTCTCATAACTTTCCCCCTATGTAACCCTTGCTTGGGGCGATATGATTGTTAAAAAAAAACAAAAAAAACTTCCTGACACCCCCTACAACCTGTCACTCTTTCTCATAACTTTTCTCCTATGTAACCCTTGCTTGGGGCGATATGATTGTTAAAAAAAAACAAAAAAAAACTTCCTGACACCCCCTATAACCTGTCACTCTTTCTCATAACTTTTCTCCTATGTAACCCTTGCTTGGGGCGATATGAGTGTTAAAAAAAACAACAAAAAAAAACTTCCTGACACCCCCTATAACCTGTCACTCTTTCTCATAACTTTTCTCCTATGTAACCCTTGCTTGGGGCGATATGATTGTTAAAAAAACTTCCTGACACCCCCTACAACCTGTCACTCTTTCTCATAACTTTTCTCCTATGTAACCCTTGCTTGGGGCGATATGAGTGTTAAAAAAAACAACAAAAAAAAACTTCCTGACACCCCCTACAACCTGTCACTCTTTCTCATAACTTTCCCCCTATGTAACCCTTGCTTGGGGCGATATGATTGTTAAAAAAACTTCCTGACACCCCCTACAACCTGTCACTCTTTCTCATAACTTTTCTCCTATGTAACCTCCTGTGGCAATAAAATGCCTTGCTTCAGGCGCGATATGATTATTAAAAAAATAATGAATAAAAACTGAAAAAGTGGATCTATGTTAATCTGGATCTAACTATTTAAGCGAATGTTTCTATGTTTCATACTTGAAATATTTAGGTGAACATAAAGCAGATTGTTGCTGATTCGTCTTGACCTCAATGTCCACTTTTATATTTTATTTTTTTTACATACGCTCTATCTCTGGTATTGAGAAATCTTATTCATAACTATCAGTTAGTTAAGTGCCATACGTGAAATACGTTTGGGCGATCATGTCTAGAAAGAGACATAACTGACTGGACAGAAGAATTATCCCACAGAAGATTGAGATTACTTTCTGCTGTAGACTGGTTACCCGCCAAGGCTATAGAACCCAATTTGCCCTGCTATTTAATCTATAACCGAATGGAAGAGGCGAATTAATACCTTATCCAAAGGTACTTGCGTGTAAGTAAATGCAAAGAATTCAACTGGAATTCGAACTCGGCTCCCCAATTTATCGTTCGCAGCTGATATCCACATCACCACAACGCACATCATAAATATAGCATAGCTTAAAATATATTCAATCATAAATATATGTATATATGTAGGTGTGTGTGTGTGTGTGTGTTTAAATGATATATGAAACTTCTTGCTATCACCTACCATATTTATATATGTATGTATGTGCGTACGCTTGTATAGGCTCGCTTGCATGGGCACAGGACCGAGTGGTTAGAATGTTCGCTTTCGGACCATAGGTTCTCACCATGTGTAATTAAATGGGGGTAAGGAATGGCTCGTAAATGTTAATGCCTCCAAAACAAAGCTGTCGTCTTTAAACACCTAGAGAATATTTCCTACCTACAATCAGAATGGAAGACGCTAGTCTCCTAGAGATAGTGTACTCCCTTGGCCTCACTCTCTCAACCGATTTCAAATAGAACGATTACATCGATTCTATAGCTGCATCTACTTCTAGGAAGGTTGGTTTACTGTGTTGGGCCAGGAAGTCTTTCTCGTCAAAATTCGTTTTGTACATTTATAAATCTACCATTCATCCTTACATTGAATACTATTGCCTTATTTGGTTGGGTGCCCCTGATATTTATCTCAGGGTTCTTGACAAAATCCAAAAAAGGATCTGCAATATAATCGATTCTGACTTGGTAGCCCGATTTAAGTCATTTTTGACGTGGCTTCCCTCTGTCTTTTCTACAATTATTTTCATGGCTACTGCTCTGACAAGCTTCTTTCTCTGGTGCCTCGTCCACATAAATTTAAATGTGCTACTAATTGTCATCATAATTGGCGTCGAAGCAATTAAATATAACCTCCTCTTCTATTCTAATAGTTTCTTTTCTCGCACTTCCCGTTTGTGCAACTCCCTTCTGTTTGCTTGCTTCCCTAATAGATACAATCTCAAAATGTTTAAATTCAACATAAACTGCTATCTTCTATTTCGCTTATTTCCATCCTTCTTTTATCCTTTCTTCGATATCCCCCGTACCTTGTTTTATCCTTTCTTCGATATCCCCCGTACCTTGTTTTTTTTCTCTCACTGTGGCGGTCCTGGGATTAAATTATCATATATATATATATATATATATATATATATGATAATATCCACAACCTCCAAACAATTTACGCCTGCCACTAAAGTCACTTCAGTTAAGTGCCATACGTGATACACGCTTGGGTGATCATGTCTCGAAAGAGACATGACTGACTGGGCATACGTGATACACGCTTAGGCGATCATGTCTCGAAAGTGATATGACTGACTGGGCAGAAGATTATCCCGCAGTAGATTACCATTGCTTTCTGCGGTAGACTGGTTGACAACCAAGGCTATAGAACCCAATCTGTCCTGCTATTTAACCCATAACTGGAAGGAATAGACGGATTAATACCTTTCCCAAGGGTATTTGCGCGTAAATGAATACAATGGATCCAGCTGGAATTTGAACTCGGCTTCCCGGTTTCTCGTTTCGAGCCGATATCCACTGTACTGGTGATTAAAAAAATATAGAAAAACAATAGTTTATATATGTACTAGCTGTATAGCCCGGCGTTGCTGGGATTTTTTAGTGGCTATATTGAAATATTAAGGTCAAGGCTATACAGCTAGTACATTTATAAACTATGAAGGTCAGTACTTCTTCAAAAGGATGTGAGTTGTGGTGCATTGGATATCTGCTCGGAACGAGAACTTAGGGAGCCGAGTTCAAATTCCAGCTGAATTCATTGCGTTCACTTACGCGCAAATACCCTTGGGAAAGGTATTAATCCGTCTATTCCTTCCAGTTATGGGTTAAATAACAGGACAGATTGGGTTCTATAGACTTAGTCGGCAACAAGTCTACCACAAAAAGCAATGGCAACCTACTGCGGGATAATCTTCTCCCCAGTCAGTCATATCTCTTTCGAGACATGATCGCCTAAGCGTGTATCACGTATGGCACTTAACTGACTGGATTCTTCAAAAAGCTCCAGTATGAGGTTGCTGTGTCTCTGCAATGTCGAAGGGGTTTACATCTTGTGGAAAACGTGAAATTGATTTGACACGATTTTTGTTGGAATATAACAAAGCATTTTAAAGAAATAAACGATCACAAAAAGCAATATTTTCTATTAATTTTTGCTGCACCCGGTGTGGCAATTGAAATTTTTGTTCGCATCAGCCCTTGATCTACCAGTGACTAGATTTTGGTTGGGTTTGAGTGAAGCGTCTTGTAGAAATACATATAATTGCGCAAAAGACCACCCGAAATTATGTTTATCATTGATTTTTGACGAACCCTGTACAATGATTCGAAAAAAAATTTTGTGTACCTCAAAGTTTCGTACCTTGATGTATAAGTTACTCGATTTTGGATGAATTCGCATAAAGCATCTTGAAGGAGAAGAGTTTGTAAATTCTTAGCGTTTCGGTGATTTCTGGCGTACTTGTAAATCGATCAGAAAAAAGTTTGCGTCAAGTAACCCAATTTTGGTTGAAATCAGACCAGGGTTTTCGGAGGCGTAAGGTTCGTTAGAATGGAGACACACGAACACACACAGATAGACATATCATGACCTTCTGAAGGTCATGGACAGACAGATAGATAGATAGATAGATAGATAGATAGATAGATAGATAGATAGATAGATATAAACAGACTAACATATATAGGTATGGATATATATATATATATATATATATGTGTGTGTGTGTGTGTGTGTGTGTGTGTGTGTGTGTGTGTGTGTGTGTGTGTGTGTAAACGAAATGAAATAGGTAGATATACACATTCAAAGATATGAAAAGATTGGAGTAGATAGATGAGATAGATCTGAAAAAATTCGCCCACATAGATAGATAGATAGATAGATAGATAGATAGATAGATAGATAGATAGATAGATAGATGAATGTTCAAAAACTTATCTTTTCGACATTAACATATGCCGATATATCGCTCGTCGGGGTCAGTTAAATAAACAGTATTATATACAGATATTTTCGTCTTAATTTACTGTTGCATCTAATTTGCCCAACTGAAAGATTTTTCTTTTCGACTAAGACGCAGGATTACAACAAAAAATGCATGTTTTTCGAAGCTCTTGAAAATTTTGCTGCTATGATGAAGCTTTCTCTTTCTACTTTCAGACACAGGGTGAGATTTTGATATACATCTAGCTGACTTCTCCGCATAACATGTCAACTGTGTAGCGGTTTTTGCTCAGATTTGGCTTCTAGATTCTTTACCACATCGTATTTTAGAATATATTTTGAATATCTTTCTTACGGCTTTTGTGGTTGGCTCATTCCTGTTTTTATTTTTTCTCATGTCTCTTTTCGTTCATTTACGTATTGCCCGCTTTTGTTTATTATTATGTGGGCCTATGCCGTCAAAAAATGACGGCAAAATATTTACAGTATTTACGTTTTTCCGACTATTGTCCTCATCTTTGTTGCCATTTGTACGACGTTTCGGCCGTTGTACGCTCCGGACTTTTTCAGTTGCGGGGAATTTCGAACCGAACCCTTTATTATAATCACTGGGGTATATCATCTCCATTCCTTGCGTAGAGCCTCTTCTGGTAGCAATGAGTTATCTCCATCTAACCCTGTAAGTTACTTGTTCACCACTCCTGTAGCCTGGTATTAAACTCAAAACTCGTTGGGTCAAGTCACAGGAGCTAATCAACGTGTATATCCACTGGGCAATTTGTCTTTCAGGACAAAATATTAATATTGATATGCCGTTTAAAATGACAGCACATATATATTGTTGTACTTACTATTGAGTATCCTACATTAAAACATAAGAAAAAAACAAAACAAAATAATCCAAACCCTGAGCCTGACAGGTGGGGTATATATATATATATATATATATATATGTGTGTGTGTGTGTGTGTGTGTGTGTGTGTGTGTGTGAAAAGTGTATGTATATAATTATAAATATCAATATATATACGCAATTTGTTATATATATTATATTATTTATATATTATATATGCGTGGTACTTATTTGAAAGCGTTCAATATCAGTGATAGAGCTGACATATTCCTATCTATATGAATATATATATAATCATCTGCCGACAGATCTGTTTCGCTGTGTCACAGCTCATCAGTACTGTTATATATATATATATACAACCCTCCTGTCAGAGTCAGGGTTTAGATTATTTTGTTCTTTACTCTCATATATATATATATATATATATATATATATATATATATATATATATAACATAGTACACTTGGTATGTAAGCTGGGTAAATTCCAAAAGAGACGAACTCGAAAGAACTCAATGTTAAATTCATTTATTTAATTTAACAAAGTCATTTTTATAACGGATTTTCGATTATTACCATGGATAATACATATTTCACCGCTTTGATGTTCTTAACGCGGCTCGTCAGATCCAAATGGTACAACTATATGACAGGAGGTATATATATATATATATCTTCTGTCATACTCAGGACATGGATTATTTCATTCTTTTGTCTTATATATATATATATATATATATATATATATATATATATATATATCGTATCACCCCGAGCAAGGCGGTAACGCCACTGAAGCGCAGGGGGCTACGTAAGAGTGAAAAGAATGGAAAAGAGAAAGCCAGAAACCACATCCTAATCAGGAAACAAGGGATGAGCCTCTATTCACCTCTTCAATAGACGTAGGTGGAGTGTGAACCGGGCGATAGTTTAGTCTATCTACTCCAATTGAAGTAAAGAAAAAAATAAATAAAAGAGTGAAAAGATTGGAAAAGACAAAGCCGGAAACCACATCCTAAGCAGGAAATAAGGGATGAGAATCTTCACCTGTTCAATAGACGTGGGTGTAGTGTGAACCGTGCGATAGTTTAGTCATGAAATTATTTGTTTGAACATTATTTTTAATTGATAATCGTATTTGAGTAGATATTCTGTTTTTAATCAAACCGCATGCTTATATATTTATTTCTACCGGCTGATAAATTTTGTTGATTCGAACATGCAAACCCTATCAAGAAAATTATTGATAGGTGTCGCTGGTTCCAATCCTGCCGATTGACACACATTTTCGTAAAAAAGACTATCGTAAATAATGAGGCCGATAGAAATAAATATACAATTGAATTAAAAACAGAGAATCTACTTACACACGAGTAACGATTAAAAATAATGCTCAAACAAATAAATTGAATATGTCGGTTGTTAAAATTATTTCGTTCATCTTTGGGATCTTACGTAATTTTGTATGTTTACATTAATTGATATTAACATACTTTTCAAAGCAGAGATGGTTATTTGCATAGAATCGAAAATTGCGTTATATAAGGCTTAATTTGACTTTGATTAGACTGTGGAAAGACATTTTTTCTAGTACAGATAATAGCCTACCCTTTAATGCCGTGTTGGTGTTGTTGTTATTACTATTATGCTGTGTTTGCATATTGACGTAAGTTGGTCGACCGCGAGATCAAGAGAGATCCGAAATCTTCTTTTTCTTTCGCTTCTACCTTGTGGTAGATGTGGGCGCGTCTTTCTATGTCTACAAGAAAACACTATGATCACGACAGTCCTCGACTTACAACTGCACTGGTTTATTATTATAATAATAATAATAATAATAATTATTATTTCTTTTGATGTCTTTTGTATAGTCATTTTCTTACCGAGTCCTAACCATAGAATCTTTTGTGGGATCTCCTCTTTGTACATGATTGAGTATACATATACTCCTGCCAAAGAAAGAAAAGCAGTTGAGAGTTATAGTAGAGATATGTTCGAGTTATCGGAGAGTACCGGCACTGATAGTAATTTAGCGAGAGACACCTAAGTTACCCAGGATTACAGCATCAGAAGTTAGAATAGCTCTGAGCTCCACTCAGCTAGAATAATACACACGGATATACTATTTTAAGCGACATCACTTCAAGACTTTTATATATTTAATTCTTACTAATAGTATTCCTGGATTTACTAAACTGCGTTCAAGTTTCTATATTGCGTTTAATATAACTTACTTTTCTATCTCAATATCTGTTTTTGTTGTCCATTATTTTGTGTGGTTCCTCAGCCGGAATCCACAAGAGAACATAAAGTCAGAAACGGCTCCATGACATTTCCCCACTGTCCATTTTTTCAAAAAATAAAAAATAAAAAAATAAATAAATAAATAAATAGAGCAACCGAAGTTCACACACATTTTACATACATAACATCATCCGTAAGATGTGAGTTAGACATTTCAGAACAGTTTTATACATTTCTTTTAGGTACCAGCTACCAGGGCTCCCTTCAATAAATCTATCGGAATAATTTACAATCAATCCGATTGCTCCAAACACAACTGGAATTACAACTGTCCTCATTTGCCATATTCTTGTTATTTCCGTTTATTTCCTTGTATATTGATAGTTTTTTGAAAAGCTTCAAAAATACATTCCAATTGGCAGAGATCGCCATGTCAATAAAAAAAAAAGCATATTCTGGTTTATGGTCTTTGATCTATCTCGATGTCTGAATCCCAAATTTTTTTTTACAGGTTCTATCTCTGTAACCGGATCAGTTCGTACCCGTTTCTTTCAGTTTCCTTCCTGTAAAAATTGCATATTTTCCATAGTATATACTAATCAACTCTATCATTACGAGTTTTATATTCTGTGGGTGATAACTTTGTTTAACCTGATACAAGATGGTCAGTTATTTTGGGGTATTTATAAAAGAATCTGCATTTTTTTCTGTATACGTGCTTGGTAATTTCTAGTTAGCAATACAGACTTTGTTTAATGAAACTGATGACGGTGGGTGATAACTTGGATATATTTAAAAATCTAGGAATGTGCTACGCTATCAAATGGCTTACGGTAATCTACCAGTAGTAAGATTTTTCTTTGTATTGAAGGGGTTTTCCAAGATTATCCTAATTAGTCTTTACATGCTTAAGACCCACGTTTGCACCCTTTCTGTTCAAGAGGTATCTAAAAAGGAATATGTCGGTTTTGTCAGAATAGTTGATTTTCTAAGCGTCGCTTAGATGTGGCATAAGGCCGAAGGTATGGAGTACTCAGTGAGGATTGAACTACTACTCAGTTGTAATAGACAAGCTTGCACACCATTACACCACGCCGAGGTATCCTGTTTTGTTAGAACAGATGTCAATAGTTTGGGAAGACATGTAATTGGTTTGTTGTTTTTTGGGATATTTAAACTTAAAGAAAACCAAATGTATGGTCATATATGCCAACTACAAATTCAAGAAACTAAAATAAAACAAGTAAAAAAAAAATCAAATATCTGATGAGATGTTGGAAAGGAAGCAAACTAGAAGAAAACTCAAAGTAAATATCAGGAGGAGACAGTTGAGATTCCTGGGACACTTAATGAGGAAGGAGGGTCTGGAGAAATTAATACTCACAGGTCGGATAAAGGGAAAGATACAGGGGAAAGTAGCACGAGACCTACTTAATAGGCCTGAGCAACTTGATGGCGGAGCGGGGTTTGGGAGAAATACCAAGAGAAATTATTAAGAGCGACAAGAGACAGAGCCAATTGGAAGTCCATGAAGTGTCATCATTATTGGGTATTTCATTTTTCATCATCCGTTACACCCAATGGTGTGTAGGGCAGCAACAAAGCTTTTCCACCTCTGCCTATCTTAGGCCAGACTAGTTTACACCTTTCTTGAGGACGATAGCAACTCCCTTGTGGTGCAGGCCATCGTCTCTTCCGGACTAAAGGACGGTTTCTCCGGTGGTGGTTCTCATCCTACAAGATTCAGCTCTCACTTAATCCTAAAACATGGAGGTTGAATCGTCGCATCTCTGATATTACTTGTGTCAGCTTGCCCGTCTCGTACATCGTTCTTACATTCCAATGTCCCAGTCTGATCTTGGTTTTGGTGGTGTTCAGGTCTTTCCTTCTCCTACTGGTCACGTCATCGCGGCTTTGACCACCAGAATTCATACGAGCCTCACTGGACTTGGAAGGCCCTCCCACACAGAAGTAGAGTTTTTCTCTGTTGCTGTTTCTGTAACAAACTGTTTTTTATGGGGCAGGGTTGTTAGCCCTGCGCCCAACCCCCAAACCTGGAGGACCGGTAGAAGAAAGGTAATTCCTTTAGTTATCCATTCTACTAATAGTAGAATTATTGGCTCATTGGCTCATTGGCTAGTTCTTTGCGTGCTGTATTTAGATAATAGAGCCAAAAGTAAAGATTGTATCTCTGGAGATTTCCAGTTGTGTGCTTTTTTTCAATGTACATTCAACATCCTCTTCTGTGATTTCAGCACATGTCTGTTCTGCGTGATTTTTCATCCTTTCTACCTTTTGCGAAATTCAATCTGCTTTTTTGTCATGTTCTTTAGGGCAAACCCATATTCTTTTCTCAGTGCTGTATAACCTCTTCCATTGTTTTTCGGGTTTGGGGGTTATCACCATAAATTTTGTTTGGCGAGGGTTATCACCATAAATTTTGTTTGGCGAGGGTTATCACCTTAAATTTTGTTTGGCGAGGGTTATCACCATAAATTTTGTTTGGCGAGGGTTATCACCTTAAATTTTGTTTGGCGAGGGTTATCACCTTAAATTTTGTTTGGCGAGGGTTATCACCATAAATTTTTTTTAGCGAGGGTTATCACCTTAAATTTTGTTTGGCGAGGGTTATCACCATAAATTTTGTTTGGCGAGGGTTATCACCATAAATTTTGTTTGGCGAGGGTTATCACCATAAATTTTGTTTGGCGAGGGTTATCACCATAAATTTTGTTTGGCGAGGGTTATCACCATAAATTTTCTTTGGCGAGGGTTATCACCTTAAATTTTGTTTGGCGAGGGTTATCACCATAAATTTTGTTTGGCGAGGGTTATCACCTTAAATTTTGTTTGGCGAGGGTTATCACCTTAAATTTTGTTTGGCGAGGGTTATCACCATAAATTTTGTTTGGCGAGGGTTATCACCATAAATTTTGTTTGGCGAGGGTTATCACCATAAATTTTGTTTGGCGAGGGTTATCACCTTAAATTTTGTTTGGCGAGGGTTATCACCATAAATTTTGTTTGGCGAGGGTTATCACCTTAAATTTTGTTTGGCGAGGGTTATCACCTTAAATTTTGTTTGGCGAGGGTTATCACCATAAATTTTTTTTAGCGAGGGTTATCACCTTAAATTTTGTTTGGCGAGGGTTATCACCATAAATTTTGTTTGGCGAGGGTTATCACCATAAATTTTGTTTGGCGAGGGTTATCACCATAAATTTTGTTTGGCGAGGGTTATCACCATAAATTTTCTTTGGCGAGGGTTATCACCTTAAATTTTGTTTGGCGAGGGTTATCACCATAAATTTTGTTTGGCGAGGGTTATCACCTTAAATTTTGTTTGGCGAGGGTTATCACCTTAAATTTTGTTTGGCGAGGGTTATCACCATAAATTTTGTTTGGCGAGGGTTATCACCATAAATTTTGTTTGGCGAGGGTTATCACCATAAATTTTGTTTGGCGAGGGTTATCACCTTAAATTTTGTTTGGCGAGGGTTATCACCTTAAATTTTGTTTGGCGAGGGTTATCACCTTAAATTTTGTTTGGCGAGGGTTATCACCATAAATTTTGTTTGCTATTTCACTGTAGAATTTCTTATCATCAGTTTGAAAGATCTTGTTCCGCCAGTAGAATTTTGATCTTTTTCATAATGTCTGATTCTTTGAGCCTTCAGTCGTATTGTTTGCTTTATTTTTTTCTTTAACTGGGAGAAAAACTAGATGGGTTACCAGTTGGAATTCAGAAATAGAGACATTGGGAAAGGTGAAGACTAGTCTGGCCTAAGATAGGCAGAGGTGGAGAAGCTTTATTGCTGCCCTACGCACCATTGGGTGTAAACGATGATGAAAAAATGAAATACCCAATAATGATGACACTTCATGAACTTCCAATTGGCTATGTCTCTTGTCACTCTCAATAATTTTTCTTGGTATTTCTCTTCATTTTCATTCATAATTTTGCATTTCCTTTTAACTCTTCTGCATTCTCCAATCCTTACAGGTATTTCTCTTGACAGTAAATCAAGTACTGATAATTCGATTCTAAGTTGTTCAATTTCTTTCTCTGTTTTTCTTTTGAAGGTGAATCTTCATGTCTGCGAGACGTTTTTTAATTTAATTTTAATCATTTAGTTGCTGCTGTTGCTAACGCATATATTGCATTATTGAGACTTATATGTGGGTCTACTTTATCTAGAATTAATTTGAGTGCTCAGTCAGTCAGTTAAGTACCATACGTGACAGACGCTCGGGCGATCATGTCTCGAAAGAGACATGACTGACTGGATAGAAGATTATCCCGCAGTAGGTTGCCATTGCTTTCTGCCGTAGACTGGTTGTCAGCCAAGGTTATAGAACCCAGTCTGTCCTGTTATTTAACCCATGACGGATTAATACCTTTCACAAGGGTATTTGCGCGTAAGTAAATTCAATGAATTTCACTGGAATTCGAACTCGGCTCCTCGATTTGTCGTTCCAAGCCGATATCCACGGCACCACAACGCACACCCAATGAGTGCTCAGTTTTAGAATTTAATAGTTTTGAAGTTTGTTGGTTGTTACTTGGGAAGTTGTTCTCGTCCTTTCATTTCAATATTTTGTGTTTGACTTATATACCTCATTATTTCTTCCTTAGCTTTTTGTTTACGCTTTATATTTTTCGTAATTTATTGTTCCATGGGTTTTGAATTCGCTTAATAAAGCAAGCATGTCAGCGAGTAAGATCACGCTTTTCTAACTCATGTAAATCTTTCAGCATTACCTTTACAGTACTTAGTGTGTATCTCAGTTTCTTTATTATAACCCGTGGTTGGTGTGATGTTACTACGTTTTACGTATTTACTAGCCTTCCCACGCAAGGCCAGATGTGACACATGGTCATTTTATAGTGGGTATTCCCGGCCATATAGCCGGGCCAAAAAATCTCTGTCTATTTTTCCCCAGTCGTGGTTCTACCCTTCGGCGGAACCACGACTGGGTTTGTGTTCTCTGCTCGGAAGCAGAGAGCGCCCTCTACCCGAAGGCAGAGTGCTGACAGTGTCATAGAAAAAAAAAAAATATGGAACGCTTCACGAATTTGCGTGTCATCCTTGCGCAGGGGCCATGCTAATCTTCTCTGTATCGTTCCAATTTTAGTATATGTTTTTTGTCCATTTTTGGTTCCCTTTAATGTTCTGTTAATTCACCAATTCTGGTTGCAGTTCTTTTTATTTCTTTAATTTCAGCATCTGTCAATCAGTTATTTTTCCTGATGTACTTTCTTACATTGCCGAGTTTATTTTCGTCAATATACTTTCTAATTACTTGTCCAACTTTTTCTTGCCAAATGTAGTGATATTTTTGTGAGCTATGTGCAGCTGTTTATAAAATGCAGTCATAACAACTTTGTAATCCTCACAGGACTATTTTAGTTTGGCGAGTGATATTTTTGTGAGGTATGTGCAGCACTTTATAAAATGCAGTCATAACAACTTTCTAATCCTCACAGGACTATTTTAGTTTGGCGAGTGATATTTTTGTGAGGTATGTGCAGCACTTTATAAAATGCAGTCATAACAACTTTCTAATCCTCACAGGACTATTTTGGTTGGCGAGTGATATTTTTGTGAGGTATGTGCAGTACTTTATAAAATGCTGTCATAACAACTTTCTAATCCTCACAGGACTATTTTAGTTTGGCGAGTGATATTTTTGTGAGGTATGTGCAGCACTTTATAAAATGCAGTCATAACAACTTTGTAATCCTCACAGGACTATTTTAGTTTGGCGAGTGATATTTTTGTGAGGTATGTGCAGCACTTTATAAAATGCAGTCATAACAACTTTCTAATCCTCACAGGACTATTTTAGTTTGGCGAGTGATATTTTTGTGAGGTATGTGCAACACTTTATAAAATGCAGTCATAACAACTTTCTAATCCTCACAGGACTATTTTAGTTTGGCGAGTGATATTTTGTGAGGTATGTGCAGCACTTTATAAAATGCAGTCATAACAACTTTCTAATCCTCACAGGACTATTTTAGTTTGGCGAGTGATATTTTTGTGAGGTATGTGCAGCACTTTATAAAATGCAGTCATAACAACTTTCTAATCCTCACAGGACTATTTTAGTTTGGCGATGATATTTTTGTGAGGTATGTGCAGCACTTTATAAAATGCAGTCATAACAACTTTCTAATCCTCACAGGACTATTTTAGTTTGGCGAGTGATATTTTTGTGAGGTATGTGCAGCACTTTATAAAATGCGATCATAACAACTTTCTAATCCTCACAGGACTATTTTAGTTTGGCGAGTGATATTTTTGTGAGGTATGTGCAGCACTTTATAAAATGCTGTCATAACAGCTTTCTAATCCTCACAGAACTATTTTAGTTTGGCAGAGTATTTTTGTGAGGTATGTGCAGCACTTTATAAAATGCAGTCATAACAACTTTCTAATCCTCACAGGACTATTTTAGTTTGGCGAGTGATATTTTTGTGAGGTATGTGCAGCACTTTATAAAATGCAGTCATAACAACTTTCTAATCCTCACAGGACTATTTTAGTTTGGCGAGTGATATTTTTGTGAGGTATGTGCAGCACTTTATAAAATGCAGTCATAACAACTTTCTAATCCTCACAGAACTATTTTAGTTTGGCGAGTGATATTTTTGTGAGGTATGTGCAGCACTTTATAAAATGCAGTCATAACAACTTTCTAATCCTCACAGGACTATTTTAGTTTGGCGAGTGATATTTTTGTGAGGTATGTGCAGCACTTTATAAAATGCAGTCATAACAACTTTCTAATCCTCACAGGACTATTTTAGTTTGGTGAGTGATATTTTGTGAGGTATGTGCAGCACTTTATAAAATGCTGTCATAACAACTTTCTAATCCTCACAGGACTATTTTAGTTTGGTGAGTGATATTTTTGTGAGGTATGTGCAGTACTTTATAAAATGCAGTCATAACAACTTTGTAATCCTCACAGGACTATTTTAATTTTTTCTTTAAATGAATGGTTTTCTTTCCATATATGATTTGTTTAGGAGTTTTTTCCTCTGGCAGATTTTTTTTTTATTTCGGGTAGGTTTCCTCCCGAGAAACCGGCTCCCTGTTTATCGAATGGAAGAGCCAAACTAAACATTTTGATTTGGCTTTTAGCACCTTGACGTGCTGGTTGTTTAAATTTTTCGTCTTCCTAGATGGGTTACCAAGAGACAAAGGCAAAATTGCAATTCAGAAATAAAGACATTGGGAAAAGACGTTAGAAAAAGAAGCTATTAGCCGAAATAAGAATTATTATAATAGAATATTATGTTTAAATTATACATTATATAATTTATAATTATAAAAAAATACATGCTTCTTTTATTCGGTTCATAAGGTTAGAATTTATACGAATAATAAAATATCACTGCTGTAAGAATTTAAATAATAATAATAATAATAATAATAATAATAATAATAATAATAATAAAACAAGAATTGTACCAGTGATAGTAGGTGCACTTGGAATGATAAAAAATGGAACAAAACAACACATTGAAAGAATCCCTGGAA
>JBBBDQ010000514.1:2400000-2415000 GCA_037127315.1 Ascarosepion bandense | reverse complement strand
GTGATTCGTGATTCTCCCTACATTAATATTTTTCATTCATTCCTTTACGTTCTGCCTTTCTTATCAATTTTCTTTTCCTTTTTTTTTTCTACTGACTGATCATTCTTATCTTTCATTCATTTTTCCATCTTTAACGTTTTTCGTTCTTCTTGTTTCTTTCTTTTTTTCTTTCTTATCAATTTTTCTCTTCTTTTTTCTTCCTTCTCACTTCTCTTTCGTACATTTCATTCACCATTGTTTATCTGTAATATTTGTCTTTCTTTCTTTTTCTTTCTTTATTCATTATTTCTTTCTTACCAATTTTTACTCTCCTTTGTTTTATTACCCCTCTCTTATCTCTTGTACATTTTATTCATGATTTTCCATCTTCCTGTTTTCTTTCTTACTTTTTCATGTCTTTTTTCTTGCTTTCTTTCTTTCAAATCAACTTTCTTTTTCTTTTCTTTTCTTTTCTTTTCTTTTCTTTTCCCCCACTTATATTCGTACCCACTCTTCGTGATTCTCCCTACATTAATATTTTTCATTCATTCCTTTACGTTCTGCCTTTCTTATCAATTTTCTTTTCCTTTTTTTTCTACTGGTTGATCATTCTTATCTTTCATTCCTTTTTTCCATCTTTAACGTTTTTCGTTCTTCTTGTTTCTTTCTTTTTTTCTTTCTTATCAATTTTTCTCTTCTTTTTTCTTCCTTCTCACTTCTCTTTCGTACATTTCATTCACCATTGTTTATCTGTAATGTTTGTCTTTCTTTTTCTTTCTTTATTCATTATTTCTTTCTTACCAATTTTTACTCTCCTTTGTTTTATTACCCCTCTCTTATCTCTTGTACATTTTATTAATCATTTTCAATATTTCTGTTTTCTTTCTTACTTTTTCATATCTGTTTTCTTGTTTTCTTTCTTTCAAATCAATTTTCTTTCTCCGTTGTTCCTTCCCTCATTCCGCTCTCGTGCATTCAATTCACCATTTTATATATATATATATATATAGCTTGTCTTTCTTCCTTTTTTTTGTTTTGCTTGTTTTCATTTCATTTCTTTATTTACTCCTCAGTCTGCTAATTTTTTTAAAACTTATTTCAGTCTTTTTCTTTCTTTAATTTTTTTCTTTCTCCCACTTTCGTTCTTTTTTCAACAGTCAATATTTTTCTCTTTTGAAAACTATTTCACTGCTTTGTCGTTCATACTTCATCTCTCCTTTCCTTTTTACTTCTCTCTCACACATTCCTTTATTTCGAATTAATGCGTTTTTCTCCGGCCTTGCCGCCATCTTTGCAAGCACTAACACACAATGGTGATTTTTTTTCGTGTATAGCAAATTATGAACTCCATTTTTTACAAGGATACCGTTTATCGTTTTTCCCTTCCTTTGGTGAAAGGAGCGCAACAGTAACAGAATAATAAAATGATTTTCCTTCCTTACATATCAAAGAGCGTTCATTTACAGACTATACTGTAACCTTAAGGAACTATAGCCGGGAACATCTAAAAGAAAGAATCAAAAAATTTTGAGCGAAACGAAGCTTTGAGTAAAAAATTCAAAGAACGAATAAAAAAAAGCGATAAAATACTTCAAGATTCCTTCAAGAATTTAAAAATTATTTTAGCATTATTTTAATTTCGAAAAATAATTGAAATTTTAAAGGTTGTTTTTCTTTTCTACTAAATCATTTTGAAATTACACTGTAAATTTTATTTTCGAATTTTATAATTTGTTTCATTTTGTTTGTGATGTTTTTTTTTTCATTTTGTCTGTGTTGTTTTTTTAGTTTTTCTACATGTTATCATATCAGTGAGGATTTTAGACATGAATTTTTCGTTTTAATCAAATAAATAATTGCAAAATATTCATAGAAAAAATTATTAATTTAATCAAACCATTTCCCACGTAGAAATTTACTTCAACTTGGCAGAATATCTTCTGAAATAGAAGCAATATAGTAAATATTTCCTCACTTTGATCGTGACTGGTGTCCTTGTCTGTAAGTGAAATAATCTTGAAAATAGCCGTTAAGAGCGACAGCGTACTAATGGGTAAGAAATAATAGTTTGTTTGATCTGAGTGAATAATTAACATCATTTTTCACTTTAAGGATGTGTCTGAAGTAGTCATTTTGCTCAGGATGCAAAGCGTTGGTTAATCCATAACTATTTAAACCTCACTCTATAAGAACTTACAAACTTTGGACAAATCTCTGAGGTATGTAGGGGCCTCGGTGAGGCCTGTCAAATTGGCCTTGTGCCAAACATAACCGAAGTCCCAACAATTTGAAATATCAGAAGGTTGAAGGGTGGATGTTGAAATGTGGAAGGATAAAATATTTCGTTTGCAAATTAAAGTAAAATTTTTATTAACAGAATAACGAAATTGTAAGAAAAATAAAATGTTCATAAAGAAAATGCATTAATTTAATTGTCGAAAGAGAAATGTAAGTATTTAAATCTCCCACAGAAATTCGGAGTTCATAGTTGATAGTAGCAGAATGCGTGTGTGTAAAACGATTGAAAATGTTGCTAATAAAAGTCTGTGTTTTTTTTTGTTTTGTTTTTTCCCCTATTTATGGCCGGAGAAAAAGTGAAAAGGAAAGACAAGCAATAAAGGAGATTGTACTAAATAAGAGGAGGAAAACGGGAGGAAAAGAGAAAGAACTAAAAGAGACATGATGAAAGGCTCAAAGAAAGCATTATATCTCTTTTAGTTCTTGCTTTTTCTATCCCGATTTCTTCTTTTTGGTAAATGGCACTTTTGCAATCCCCCATTCTGCTTTCTCATTTTCTTTAACACAAAACCTCGCACACAAAAATTTACCAATATAAGGAAGCGAATTTTTCATCTCCCTTTAAAAAATACCGTTTACTACCTAACGAGACATTGTCCTTTCAATGTCGAAACAAAATGTACACTTTATAGTAGTTTGTAATTTCTACATGTTTTAAATTATAATTTTTAATAACTATTCATAGCTCTATTTCTGTATGGAGCACTGTTTTAAATTAATATTTTGAACTCTGTTCATATTTTCTTCGTTCCTTATTCATTTGGAGATATATTTTGTAATGAAAATATATGTAATTCGGCAGGATTTGAACTTGCGACCCATAGCAACACAGGAGAAGCCATCAATTGATCTGGCGGGTCTTAGATCGCTCCAACACGAATGATTTCACAGTCTAGACGAAGCTGAAACACACATTATAAACAAAAATTTCCGATTTCTCGTTATATTCATCTCTGCTCTGAAAGAATATGTTAATGAAAACATATTTTTTACATACATTAATGTAAAAAAATCGAGTGAGAACATCACAGCGGTGTTTTCATGAATCTTCGAAGTTGGCATGAATCTGCTCTGTTAAAGATACAAAACCTTTGTACCTATCAACACTCTATCTTCACCCCGATATCAATCACATTGCGAAAAAATACCTGCTTGGCAAAATATCAGTAAAATCACTGAAAATAACAACCTTAGCGCTAAACAGTATCACAATTAAACACTATCTAAGCTTATTTAAAATGGAACTTTGTCGGTGTGTGTGTGTCTGTGTGTGTGTCCGTTACCTATAGACTCCGAATCGGCTGAACCGATTTTCTTGAAAATTTACACAGTTGTACTATAAGCGTCTGCTAGTGTTCTTAGCTAGCTTTTGTGTCAAGGTACCCCGGATAAATACCGAAAATCGATAATCGAAAAAATCGGGTTATAGAAGGAGTGGTCCAATTTTAATCAAATTTGATACACTCATAGAGAAACACATAAGAAACGATATTCAGAAGTTTCAAGGTTGCAGTTCTTACAGTAGTGCAGAAAATCGATAATATATATATATATATATATATATATATATATAAATAAAAGGCAAGATGTTTTTGTGTGTGTCTGTTTATCTGCCTGTATGTCTGTATTTTTTCAGCCCTTTCATTTTAGTTTTTGCTTCGGGTTTGGCTCTAAGTAGATATAATTGTAGTTCTTAGTCTCAGCCATGATACCATTTACTCAGAGGACTTATTTTGGCCTTCAAACTTCAGTTTAGAACGAAGAAAACTTATTTGATATCGAAATCAAAATTTGACTTGCATCCATTCATTTTTCTTTCAGTCTACGGTTTCGCTTTAACTGGAAACAACTATTGCATTTTAGTCTTTCGTGCCAACGTTCAAAGAGTCTGAGCTCCAGGACCATGGATGAGTTTTAAAGCTTTCATTATACCAGAGCAACGCCGGGCTATACTGCTAGTATATATATATATATATATTTTTTTTTTTTTTTAATCATATCACCCCAGGCAAGGCGGTAAGGCCACTGGTGTGCAGAGGGTTACGTAAGAGTGAAAAGATTGGAAAAGAGAAAGCCGGAAACCACATCCTAAACAGGGAACAAGGGATGAGCCTGTTTAGGATGTGGTTTCCGGCTTTCTCTTTTCCAATCTTTTCACTCTTACGTAAAATATATATATATATATATAAATTAAAAAAGGATTAATTCAATGATGTTGGATGATCATTTCGATATGAAAATCCCCACGGGGGATAACACATCACCTCAGCAACAGAAAAATCCTTTCAGAAACTGGATAAAAATCAGTCTAATTTTCCTTTTTAAATAGATTTGCAAAGAAATATATATATATATATATATATATATATATATATATATATATATATATATATATGGAGTTGACTGAGAAACGAGCATGAGAGAGAGAGAGAGAGAGAAAGAGGATGCAGGGTGATAACTATTGACTTTACATTTAAATTCTTGGAGATTGTAGCTGTCGGGGAAGCAAGGAAATGGAGGGAATTCCACAGGCGGAAGGTGCAAGAAAAGAAGCTGCTGGAGTAAAATATATGTACAAAATAGTATAAACATTAGAATTGTAGTGTTGATAATAACATCAATCTGCTAGATGAAAAAATGTTATTTGTATTAATCCTATATTTATGCTATCTTGTGCTGTTGAGTTTCTTGTCAGTATTACCGTTCTGTCTCAAATTAATTTATATTTTAATTTATATTTTAAATTTCGAAGCTCAAAACCGTTGTATACAACGGTCTTGAACTTCGAAATTTATTTTATTTTATATATATATATATATATATATATATACGTGACCTAGGTTTCTACCATGAGTGGTGTCTTCAGGCGACTTGCAATAACTGATTTTACCGTTTTTTTTAAGAACGTTCATGTAACGGTGTTTTTTTTTTGTTTTTTTTTTTGAGCGCTCACGTGGCAGGGAATTTTTGAACGCGCAATTTTGAAAATTGCAAGGAATTATGGTATTTTCATCCATGATTTTATGAATCTAAGAGGTATTTTTTAGTATGGTTACACTTAGACATAGATTTCTTTTTTTCATTCAATAGTTCCTTTTTGTTTGGGAAGAGCATAATCTCTTTCTTCATCTACATTCAAAATAGAAAACTTAAAAAAAACTGTACAGAATTATCTTGCCACGTGTGGAAATTAAAATCAAAATATGGAAAAGACCCAGACATAACGTGGAGTATAGTAAAAATAGCTAAGTCTTACAACGGTGACAAAATATGTAGACTCTGCCAAGAAAAAAGTTAGAGATTATGCTTTTGCCAAACAAAAACGAATGATTGAATGAAAGGACAGAAATTATTACTAAGAGTAACCATACTAAAAAACAACCTCTTAGGTTAATACTACCATGGATGAAGACACCATAATTCCTTGTAATTTAATAAACTGCGCGTTCAAAAATTCCCTGTCACGTGAGCGCTCAAAAAATACACCGTTACATGAGAGTTCTTAAAAAAACGGTAAACGGTAAAATCAGTTATTTAATAAGTTCTACAATATAATTGTATTGAACACTTTTTAATACAAATGTGCACTGGTCTAATCTTATTATGACCAGAAACTAAGTAATTAAACAATATTAACAATCAATCAATCAATCAATCAATCAATCAATCAATAAAGTGAGGAAAGTGACATTAGAAAGTGGTTACAGCAAATAGTTTAGAACGAATTCGTCGATATTCTACTTCATAAGATCAGTGGTTAAAATAAATTTGAACGAATGAAGCCTATGTGTCTTGGCGAAGACCATATTTCTTGTAATTGCTGAAATCAGAAAACGTTTGTGTTACTAAATGAGGCTGCTGAAAAAAAATGTACGTAAAACGCATGGATGAAAAATTAATATTTTTTAGCATATAGTCAGTTGAGCGTAGACCATTGGCAAGAAACTATTTCAGTGAATCTTCCTCTTTACTAATGGAAAACGAAGAGAATGAAGATGAGTTGAATAAAGGAATTTAGCCCTGGACTTTTCCTTTAAAAACAGCGACATGGTAACGATAGGCGAGTGACATTCCATCATATTAAAGTGAATACATTTTTTAAATTTTGGTAATGATCTTATAACATTATTTATTTCACGTAGAGGTTTTTCTCAGATTTTTTTTTTTTTTTTTTACTTATTGAATGAATAAATTTGCTTATTAACATAATATTTAGATGAGGTTGCGTTGAATGAAGATATATAGCTCTGGAATGTGTCTATGAAAACGGTGACTTGGTAGCGGGAGGCTAGTTACGATTCGTCATATTAAGATAGAAGTATTTTTTATAAGTTTGGAATTGACCCTATAACGTCATCCATTCCATGTAGGTATCTGACAGGATAAATTCATTTTCGGATTTTTTTTAACTTATCGTCATCCTTTGATGCAAAAATCCCTCGAAGGCAACTTAACTTCCTGTTGAGATTGATCAAATTTCTAGGCTCCTGCCTGTAATTGATTGAAAGGCTGATTTCTTGAAAAAAATGGGGGATTCTCCTGTACTGATTTTTATTTGTTTACTTTTTCATATATATATATATATATATATATATATATATATATATATATTTGTGTGTGTGTGTGTGTGTGTGTGTGTGTTTCTTTTATTGTTAATTATCTTTCTTTAGGGCTGTTGGTGTATATGTGAGGTAATGACCCCTGGCGACATAATCAGTCCGGTATCCAAATAAATTATTTATTGATTGATCTTGCAGTTGAATGTATGCAATTTCAGAGGGAACCGGGATGAAGTATGATTGAAATCAGATTCAAGCAATTTGAAACAGCGCACATGTACACACACACACACACACACACACACACACGATATATATATATATATATATATATATATATATATATATATTATCATACATGTTTCAATGACATCTTTATCAATTTTCACCTGCCCCAATCAATTTATTTTCATATCACTCTCTTATCTCATTCCCTCTCAGTATATATATATATATATATATATATATATATATATATATTTGGAAGTCAGTTGATTACGCAACCTTGGTTTCAAACTTTCAGTATCATTAGCTGTTTTATATCAACTGATTATCTAACGATTTTTATTTTTATTTTTTCATACAGGGAATTTCAGAACACACATCTGGAAGTTTTATATATATATATATATATATATATATATATATATATATATATATATAAGTACGTATATTTTGGCAGCATCCTTTCTTTTAAACATGTTTTATAAAACGATATGGACAATATTTGTATAAATATAATTTGGGAATAAAAGGTCTCATTAGAAAATATGAAAAAATGCAAAAGAAAATCTGCAAAACTCAGTTGTCTCTATCGTTTAATACAACGTGTTTAATATATATATATATATATATATATATATATATATATATATATAAACATATTTATATATGTTGGATTTATGGATTTTAATCCGACAAGATGAATAAAGAACAAAGTAAGAAATGTGTCCTAAAATGTTTAATTTTATTTAGTTTATTCAAAGATCTGTTTAAAGTCGAGAACTGAAAAATTTTCAAGAATTAAAAAACATCAGTCATTGTGTGTGTGTGTGGGGGGGGGGGGGGGTGACTAAAATAGGTACCTCAATAAAATCGCTGAGAAAACAGCATAGTATGAAGGAAAAAGGACCGAAGCTAAATAAAAACCAAGGTTTATCGGCAAAATGTTTATATTACCATTAAGAGGATAGATCAAAGTATTTTTTAATTATTTTAAAAAAATTTTAATTATTTCTCACACGTTCGAAATTTTTGTAGAAATTCTTTTTTTTCTTACGTCAGTGCGATACCTAAATTGACGCAACGTTTAAAAAAAAAACGTAATATTGCACAATGCACTTTTTTGACCGTGAAAGACACATTAATTTGAAAATTTGAAAATTTTTGCAAAAATCAAATAATGGTTGGATTTTGATGAACATTTCAGGACTTATTTACAATTGACTGAAATCAATTCTGATTGCATTATTTTTAGAAAATATTGGTAAAAATATTTTTCTAAGTATGTTACCCCCCACCTATTAATTTCCAAAAATGTGTAAAAATTCGTCTTTGCTCCACAATAAACCTAATATAATAAATTTCAGGAGTCATTGGGGAATGCTAATCCAGTGTTTTTTTTTCTTCATTAGTGACCGACTTACTAATCGAAAATTTAAAAGTTTCATACAAATGATTTAGACCATCAATTTTTAAAATAATTAAAACATTTTAATTGTGTGCATTTTGATTGCTCGTATCTTTATTTGTACGGGTGGCCGTACGTGATATTTATCATTTTAAGGTCACCTTATTCAAGGGCAGTCTTCCCTTACATAAAAAAAATTAAATTCGTATATTTTTGTCGCCTATGGCCTCCCTACTTAGCCTTCTTGACAGCTTCCGGTTGTCATTAACAGCTGTCAACACCTGATATGTACACTGATAACAACGGTTACCGTAACTGATAAAGGGTTTTACCGAATATTTCAGAGAGTAAGCAAGTACAGTCGTTTGAAATCAGATAAAGGTAAGTTTTAATTTAAAAAATTGACTTCAATAACGTGTCAGCAACGTATATTTTATTTTTGCTAGAGTTTTAAAACAGAAATGTGGCTACTGTTTACGTAAATGTGTCAATCAATCAAATAAATGGCGGTACGATTAATTTGTTTTTTAAATCTTTTAAATTTTAGATTCCAATCAATATAATTTTGGTTTAAAATATGCCAGTGCATTTTGTTTACTGGAATTACTAAATTTAATTGACACATTGAACCAACCTTCCTTGCAGTAGATGCAGGTATGGATTCAATGAACATATTGAGTTAGAAAATAGATAATCTAGCGATTAAAGCATTTAAACAAATAACAATATATATATATATATATATACACACACATGGTGTCCGTAAAGTTCGTGTGTGCTTTAAAGAAATTATAACTTTTTTTTGTATTTGTGACAGAAATAATTTCTATTGCAAATACAATTAAAATCACAATTTCTGTTTAAATGAAACCGAACTTTATGGACACCCTATATATATATAGGATGTGTGTTGTGGTGCAGTGGATATCGGCTCGGAACGAGAAATCGGGGAGCCGAGTTCGAATTCCAGCTGAATTCATTGCCTTCACTTACGCGCAAATAGCCTTAGGAAAGGTATTAATCCGTCTATGGGTTAAATAACAGGACAGATTGGGTTCTATAGCTTTGGTCGGCAACCAGTCTACCGCAGAAAGCAATGGCAACCTACTGCGGGATAATCTTCTGCCCAGTCAGTCATGTCTCTTTCGAGACATGATCGCCCAAGCGTGTATCACGTATGACACTTAACTAACTGACTGAATTATGGACAATGTGTAAAACTTTTAATGTAAATGAAAACAAAGGCTAAGAAAAATGTTCTTTCTGTCTTTATTTACACACACACACACACACACACACATATATATATATGTATCATTCATGAATGAATTAGAATACTCTCAGCTATTGGGCGTGTATAATGATAATATACACGCTAAAAAGTATGCTTCCTTCTACCGAGCTCAGAGGTAGAATCGCCGACTGACGCCAATTCGGTCGGGTTTCAATCCTGGGTAAATAGCAATCGGATGTCTGACCGTACTGATGAGCTGTGAAAAAGCGAAACAGATCTGTCTGCGGATGACTATATATATATATGCTAACAATCTTTCATTTAAGCATATTTCGTTAAAAACAACCATCAAGGAAGATTTTATTAATTTTTTCAATGTTCTTAGATGTTTCTTTTTTGCACGAGATAAGGAATGTAAAACTATTTCATAATTTTCCACCTTCCAAGCGCTTTTCCCTGAGTAGCGCTTTTCCCTGAGTAGCGCTTTCCCTGAGTAGCGCTTTTCCCTGAGTAGCGCTTTCCCTGAGTAGCGCTTTCCCTGAGTAGCGCTTTTCCCTGAGTAGCGCTTTCCCTGAGTAGCGCTTTTCCCTGAGTAGCGCTTTCCCTGAGTAGCGCTTTCCCTGAGTAGCGCTTTTCCCTGAGTAGCGCTTTCCCTGAGTAGCGCTTTTCCCTGAGTAGCGCTTTCCCTGAGTAGCGCTTTTCCCTGAGTAGCGCTTTCCCTGAGTAGCGCTTTTCCCTGAGTAGCGCTTTCCCTGAGTAGCGCTTTTCCCTGAGTAGCGCTTTCCCTGAGTTGCGCTTTTCCCTGAGTAGCGCTTTCCCTGAGTAGCGCTTTCCCTGAGTAGACGCCATACATTCCACCTATCTAGTAATAATAGTGCAATAAAAATATTTAGTAACTCATAAATTACAAGAACCCTTAAGAAATTTTTGATTGAAAATAAAAAATACTATTTAAATCACAATATCAAACGCAGCTAGCTATAAGAGAGGCACTAAATATCAAACAATTCTTCACCTACTATCAACCTTGCATAATTTAAATCACCTTGGCGCACGCGTTCGGCTGGGGTCCAAAATGACCAATTAAGACAGAATAAGACCAGTTTAAGACTAGTTTAGATCGGTTTTGAACTTATCCACTGCGGTGGATAGTTAATGTTTTGACCATGACCTAGGGGTACGCGCTCATGTTCTCCTTATTAAAAAAGACCGTGTGTCACATCTCTCAAGAGTAGGGGAAGGGAAAGTAAATATCACGTTACATTATTTAACAGTGGAAATGGAGTTTTAACCTTTTTACATTCTTTATCTCCAGCAAAAAAAATTAAACTAATAATTAGTATTATCCTTTTCCTTCGTTTTTAATGAAATATATATATATATATATATATATATATATATATATATATAGATAGATAGATAGATAGATAGATAGATAGATATAATAAATGGAACTTTGTCTGTGTATGTGTGTCTATGTCTCTGTGTGTGTGTCCGTTACCTATAGACTCCGAAACAACTGAACCGATTTTCTTGAAAATTTTCACAGTTGTGCTATAAGCGTCTGCGAGTGTTTTTAGCTGGGTTTTGTGTCGAGGTACCTGCGATAAATATCGAAAATCGATAATCAAAAAAATCGGGTTATAGAAGGAGTGGTCCGATTTTAATCACTTTTGATACACTCATAGACAATGACATAAGAAACGATATTCAGAAGTTTCAAGCTTTCAGTTCTTACAATAGTGCAGAAAATCGATAATATATATATATAAAAGATATATAAAAGCAAGATGTTTGTGTGTGTGTGTCTGTTTATCTGCCTGTATGTCTGTATTTTTTCAGCCCTTTTATTTTAGTTTTTGCTTCGGGTTTGGCTCTAAGTAGGTATAATTGTAGTTCTTAGTCTCAGCCATAATACCATTTACTCAGAGCACTTATTTAGCCTTCAAAATTCAGTTTAGGACGAAAAAAACTTATTTGATATCGATACCAGGAAATCAAAATTTGGCTTGCATCCATTCATTTTTCTTTCAATCTATGGTTTCGCTTTAACTGGAAACAACTGTTGCTTTTTATTCTTTCGTGCCAACGTCCAAAGAGTCTGAGCTCCAGGACCATGGATTAGTTTTAAAGCTTTTATTACACCTGAGCAACGCCGGGCTATACTGTTAGTATATATATATATATATATATATATATATATATATATATATATATATATGTTTGTGTGTGTAAGTAAACGTTTCAGAATGTGCATATCTGTAAACGGATAATGAAAATAAAGACAAACGGAAAACTTATCTTCGCCAACGCGATTCGTCCTCTGAGAGACTTTATTAAGGCAAATGCAAGCTTTTTTTTATTTTGTGACGAGTAAACTGTTTTCACAATTTTGGGGTATCGCGTTGCTCACAAAATCTTGCGGAGAAAGTCATGCACGTTCATAGACGTGAGGTAATACAGTTTTTTTTAATGCACATGCCTAAACAGGACGTCTACTCAGAAGTGGTTATATACAAAATATATGGACGTCTAAAGAGTCAGATATCTCTTAAATAATTTTTCCCTCAAAATTGTTGAAGGCCTCTTTGAAAAGAAAATTTGGCTTATAATAAAAATTGAGATCGAACAGGCTATTTTTATTTTATTTTTTTTTATTTTCTTGTGAAAGCACTCTTTTAATTCCCGTTGGCTGAATACACTCAGTGTTTGAATAAGGTCGATCACGCACGTTGTATCGACTACAATAAACGGTAGGAGAAATAACACAACTCATTATTTGGCGGGAAATGAGAAGAGGGTGTTTTTTTTTTGTTTTTTTTTTTACTGTCGACATCTTTCATTCTTTCTTGTTTTTGTGCCTTTCTGTCTGCTTTTTATTCTCTTGAACTGTGTTTCTCAGAATTCATGTACTTTGATAAACTTGTGTGTGTGTGTATGCACGTCCATTTGTGTGTATTTGTAAGGCTCCTTTGTATCAATATATCAATTACTATTTGCATGCACATAGCGTATTACACGTTACGACTAACAATGGTTTACATATGAGTCTAAAATTCTGATGAGAGAGCCTGTGGATCAAGACTCTGATCAAAAATACTTGGGGATTTTTCTGGGATCTATATGTTAACAATACGAAAAGTGAAAATGTTTGCACAAATTATATATATATATATATATATATATATATATATATACGTCAAAAATGTCCGATATATTTGCGTCTTCCTTACAGAAGCTGAATCTTTAGCAAGGCGGATTTCGAATTCTATTAGCAAATGTTATTTTTCAGCTAATGTTCAAGTAATATTTTTACTCGGCCAATTCTTTTTTTACATTCGCAAGCGTGTTTTACCCCCACATCACGTTAATTCTGTTGTTTATAAATTCGAATGTAGTTGTGGATGCGACTACATTGGTAGAACATCTCAGCGTCTGGATTATAGAATTAAACAGCATTTATCCACCAGAATTTTGAGTTCGGCCGCAAATAGTAGTCAACTAGTAAATACATACGGTTCATCTATAGCACAACATGCGATGAATAGCAGGGAATAGTTGCTGCGTTGGGTGCAGACTGTTTTTCAATATTATCCAAGTCGCACGCTTTATACATGTAAAAGCTCTCGAGTCCATTTACATCAAATCCTGCAAGCCTTCAATCTGTAAGCAGAGAAAATGCCTGTTGGGTTTCAATGTGGTTGGACTCTATTTTTTTTGTTTTTTTGTTTCTTTTTACATATTTTTTTCTCTTCCCCTACCATTAGAATTTTCGTAGATTTTCTTAGATTAAATTTCCCAGAAATTAAACTTGAAGAAATATGGGACGAAACCGGTTGTTTGTTTTAGTTCTTAGTGGATAGAATGTCATCAAAATTCCGCTTATTCCATGTTGTTATATATATATATATATATATGGAAAATCTCCCAGAGTTAACCTGTAGAAAAAGACAATATTTCTAAATTTTTTTAAATGCTACACTGATAAAAAAAAATCTCACATAGAAGAAAAATCCTCAATAGTGCCGCCATTGAATATTACCCAAATGTTAATCTACGCCCAGGCTTTTTGCCTATTTCACCTTTCTTAATAGAATTACTACTCTCCCAAACAAAAGTACACAACAGTATCAAGAAATCAAAAGAAAATGGTTGAATCCGTCAACACAGCAATAAAAACAATATCTCCACACGTGACAGTAATTGACGTAATTCTCAGTTAACAGTATGAAAAAAGCGTTATGGAAATTCTTCTAGTTCCTAACGACATATTGTTTTTTTTATTATTAGTTACTTTTTTCAATAAATTCTTTTCCTTCTTGCCTTGAAATATCTCTCTCTTTATATATATATATATATATATATATATATATATATATATATATAACTTCATACATTCAAATTAAAGAAAATCACGAGCATCCGTAGCATCAAAAAATGTATAAGCAAAGTCTTTTCAACATTTGCTTTAATCTGCCTATATTTTTATACGTTCCAAATTAAGTAAAACACAACTGACTATTGAAGAATTAAATGTTTTCGCGGATTTTGATGTCATAGTGGGGTCTGGATTTGTGTCCACATTCGTGAATTTGATTTGCTCGTGTTAAGTCTCGAAAAAAAAAAACACTATATAAAATCCACATTTTTTCATCAGTAATGTTGAATATATTAAAATTCTTCAACTTTTAACAAAGAGATTTGAAGGTGATGTTAAAAACTACCGCAAAACATTGTTGATTTTTTTAAGATGGAAAGACCTATTATGACCTGTCTCTAATGTGTATTTATATCCATTGTTTCTTTTCAGTTTTCAAGATCCCTAGCACCTGAAGAAGGAGCGTACAACAGCCGAAACAACGTAAACATGGCAATAACGATGAGAACAACAGTCCGAACAAATATGTTTGTCATTTGAAAAACTCAACTCAATTGAAGTTCCATAGAATTTGTGATTTGAAGGACTGAATTTTTGGCCCAAATCGGCGTTTTTGTCTGGAATTTAACTTATAGCCAAAAATAGAGTTAAAGTGAGGTTTGAAGTTCAGGAATTCAAAGTTATTTTTTTCAAAATGCCATGAAAAATCCAAAAACCAGATCTCTGATGCAAAGGGTGAGAAGAGCAGAAGAAACGCCCAAGGAAGCTGGGAGATAAGCAGGTGTTGCCAAGTAAAGAAAATCACGAGCATCTGAAACATCAAGGCCTGAGAAGTAAGTCCCGCAAAAAAAGAGGTCAAGAGCTGCCGAGGTGGATTCAGTTAGTTAGTTCAAGTGCCATACGTGATGCGATCATGTCTCGA
>JBBBDQ010000514.1:2370000-2395000 GCA_037127315.1 Ascarosepion bandense | reverse complement strand
TATATATAATTTGAATATATGGATGGGAATCCGAGAAGATGATAGAATAAAGAAAAAACAAAGCAGGAAACGTCTCTCAATCTAATATGTTTCGCATTTATTAAAGCTTCTTCAGAGACCGAGAGGAAAATGAAAAAACAAAGAGGCAGAATATTGGTATGTTTTGATTTGGCATCTATTTGTTTGATTTTTTTTCTTTTTCTATAATATATATATATAAAAGAGAAAACATAAAAAATTGTACAAAATTGGTTAGCCACATGTGGACATGGAAATTAAATATGGAAAAGACGCAGTCATAACGTGAAGCATAGTGAAAAACATCCAAGCCTTAAAACGGTGGCATCCAAGCCTTAAAACATCCAAGCCTTAAAACATCCAAGCCTTAAAACGGTCCCAAAATGTGCCAGAAAGAAAAGTTAGCTAGTATGTTATTCCGCTAAAAAATTATTTACTAAATAAAAATTATGACTAAATGTAACTATACCATAAAATACCTCTTAGGTTCATACAACCCTGGATGAAAACGTTATAATTTCTTCTAATTCTATAAATTACACGTTACGTGATCGTTAAAAAAAATCCCATTACGTGAGCGTTCTTAAAAACAAAACAAAACAAAAAAAAACTATAAAATCTGTTACTGCAAATCGGCTGAAGACACAACATGGGAGCTACCTAGGTCGCGTAATAACTCTTTTACAAATTATATATATATTATTTCATTTATATTTCATTTCATTGCATTTCTCTTTTGCAATGAATTGAGTTCTTTCGGTGACTGGCGTGTGTATATCCCGTTTATATACAACACGCTAAAATCTCACAGAATCTGTCGAGTTTCTATCCCAGCCAGAGGAAAGTAGATGTCTAGCCTCACTGATGGGCTGTGATACAGAAAAACAGGCTTGTATGTGGATGACGAATATATTATGCTCTCATTACGATTGAGCTCTCTGGAGATGAAAATTAAAAAAAACAGTTACCACTTCATCAATTTATGTATTACTGTTTAGCAATGAATTGATACAGCAAAACAGGCTTGTATGTGGTTGATGAATATATATATATTTATATAGATATGTCAGTTATATTTATATAGATATGTCAGTTTATATCACTGATATTGAGAGCTTTCAAATAAATACTGCGCATAATATATAAATAATATAATATATATAACAAATTGCATATATATATATCTATATTTATAATTATATACATACACTTTTCACATATATATATATTTATAGAGACACGCACACACACACACACACACACACCAAATTCAAAACACCGTCAAAGCAATAAGAACAACCAACTGATCGATGATAGATAAGCAAAGGCGACTAGAAGATAATTTTAACATACTAAAAAGGTATCACCCCAGACCAAAACCACTTCAAATTGGGACAAACACTTGACTTATTCATCTGTTTATTTATCTATCTGTTTATTCATTTGTGCACATGCTGATGTGAAGAAACACAGACCATTCAACGTGCCAACGTTTATTTTATCTTATTTTATTTTACTGATTTTATTTATTTTCTTATTTTTTCTACTTACTTATTTATAAAAGATCAACTTGGCGATCAGAAACAAAAGGAACTCGATAGGTCAAGCCACAAATTTATTCGCCTGAAGAGAGTCAATTTTAGACTCGAAACACGTGTCGCGTCACAAATACCATTATGGACACTTAATGTATCATAACATGTAGAATAACAAAAACAATAAATGTACACTTTAAAGAAAAGTTCACGGCTTCTCACACTTTTAATTCTATATATATATATATATTTCAAATAAAACTTTGAAAGTCACGTGTGACGTATGATTATTTCTGCGAAATAAACTCGCTCCGTCAGTGGTATGTTTTAAAGTAAACCCATTTAATCTCAACAATATTCAGACCATATTATTTTAAACCAAAAAATGTTTGAAAAATATTATGTATTTTTTTCTTTTTCACCTTTTTCTTTTTTTTCTTTTCTATTTATCTGCCCCTTTCTTTCCGCTCTCCTTGGCTAACAATTGTCACGGCTGCTTATCCAACGTATGTTTCCTGTCTTTCACTTTTAATTCATTTCTCTTTTTTCCTCCCCCTCTCTCCTATAACTTTTCCTCCCCCTCTCTCCTATAACTCCCCCTTCTTTTTACTTTCTTCTCCTCATTTCTAGTTTTTCCTTTTTCACACTTCCTTTTCCTTGTGACACACCCATTTATATCTTTACACATATGTAACCTTTAAATGTTCTTTTCAAAGATCGAGTTTGAATCCATTTCGTCATCTCTCTATTTTCCCTCCCTCTTCCCTATCCTCCGTAACAACGTCTTGACGGCTATCTTCTAACATAATCTATTCTCTTTTTTAACTCACCCTCTCGCTGTTCTTTCTTATTTCTTTCCTTTCTTTATTTAAGTGACCTTCCGATGTCTGATTTTTTATTATAAACGGTCACTGATGAATCGAGTTTACTTTGCAAAAATGATCATACGACACATGCGATTTTCGAAGATTTTTTTAATATACATATTTGGCTCTGTAAATAGATAATTCTATTTATATCGAGGCTTCTGTCTAGATCAATTTTAATATTAATAAGATTAATATTAACAGAGCATTCCTTGGGATTTTAACTATTTGCCATTTTTTGTTTGAATATATATATAAATCTAATCTAAACTTATTTATAAATGGAACTTTGTTTGTGTGTGTGTGTGTGTGTGTGTATCCGTTACCTATAGACTCCGAAACGGCTGAACCGATTTTCTTGAAAATTTACACAGTTGTACTATGAGAGTCTGCGAGTGTTCTTAGCTAGGTTTTGTGTTGAGGTACCCCCGATAAATATCGAAAATCGAAAATCGAAAAAATCGGGTTATAAAAGGAGTGTTCCGATTTTAATCAAATTTGATACACTCATAAACAAAGATATAAGAAATGATATTCAGAAGTTTCATGGTTGTAGTTCTTAAAATGGTGCAGAAAATCGATAATATATATGTATAAATCGATACCAGGAAATCAAAATTTGACTAACATCCATTCATTTTTCTTTCAGTCTACGGTTTCGCTTTAACTGGAAACTTTTTAGTCTTTTGTACCAACGTCCAAAGAGTCCGAGTCCCAGGACCATGGATTAGTTTTAAAGCTTTCATTACACCCGAGAAACGCCGGGCTATACTGCTACTATATATATATATATATATATATATATATATATATAAGTCCCCTGACATCCTTGCGCTCTGCGAAACTAACCTCAACTCAGCTATTCCCTCCTCTGACCTCTCCATCCCTGGTTATCTTCTCCTCTTAAGGAAGGATTCCACATGCATGGGCTGGGTGTCTACGTCAGCGCACACCTCCCCATATCTAGGGTGACTTCACTCGAATCTGCTGATCACCAATACATATGTCTCCGCCTATCTCTCATGAGTTCGGTTAGTTACCTATTCTTTCTTTACCGTTCTCCCTCCTCTCCTGACTGCTCCCTACTAGATAGCATTTCTGACGACATAGATAAGGCTATTTCCTATCACCCATTCGCCCACATATTTGTATTTGGAGACCTCAATGCCCATCACTCTGAGTGGCTTGAAAACGCCGTTACTGATCTAGCGGGCATTCACGCCATGAACTTCGCTATTTCCCAATCCCTTACGCAAGTGATGGACTTCCTCGCTCGCTTCCCAAGCACTCCCTCGGGTCATTCCTCACTGCTAGATATATGTTTCACCTATGCGCCTGACGCCTGTCAAGTCTCGCAGCTTTGCCCTCTCGGTAACTCTGACCATGCGTAGTCTCTCTCAGTATTTCTTTCCAATCTCACTCCTCCCCAGGAGCCCCCTACCTATAGGACCTCCTACCTCTACCAAAAAGCTGACTGGGATGCCTTTCGCGATTTCCTCTGCGACGTCCCTTGGGGAAAAGTGTTCGACCTATCAGTTGATGACTGTGCCTCTGAGGTCTCGTCATGGGTGAAAGCTGGCATTGATGCCTTCATACCCACGAGGAAGTATTGCTTAAAACCTCATTCCTCTCCGTGGTTCTCTCCAGCCTGCTCAGCCGCCATTGCCCACAGGAACCACTATTCCGTCTATTCCGGAGACAGTCATCTGATCACAATAGGCGCCTGTTCATATCTGCTCGCAATGAGTGCAAGAGAACCCTAAATGACGCCAAATGGTTGTTTGCAAAGAGTATGCGACAGCGCATACATGACCGCAAGTTCGGCTCCAAGGACTATTGGAGGATTTGCAAACGAGTACGCAACAATAGCAAATCCTCAATACCTCCTTTAATCCATGAATTTGAGGTTCTCACGTCATCTGCGGACAAACAGTGCTTTGCCCGCAGATTCTCATCCAACTCCACATTTGACTCGTCCGGAGTACACCCACCCGACTTCCCTATTAGAATTGAGGCCAAACTGCACGACGTATATATTACCCCGACAGTAGTATCCCGACTCATTTCAAAACTCGATCCCCATAAGGCGTGTGGAGACGATGGAATCCCTGTGATAGTCCTTAAGAGGTGTGCTCCTGAACTTTCCCCTGTCCTCTATAAACTATTTAATTACTGCCTTTCTACTTCCTGCTTTCCTGCATGCTGGAAGTTCTCTTCAGTCGTTCCTGTATTTAAGAATTGTGGTGAACCCTCGGACGCATCCAACTATCGCCCTATCAGTCTTCTACCGAAATTCGGGAAAGTATTCGAGGCCATAATCAATGCTGAAATAGTTCATCATCTCACTACCCATAAACTCTTCTCTGACAGGCAATATGGCTTCCGCTTTGCCAGGTCCACGGCCGAGCTGCTAACAACCGAAACGGAGTACATGCTACAGGCCCTTGATGAGTCTGACGAGGCTCGCGCGGTTGCTCTGGACATCTCCAAGGCTTTCGACAGGGTTTGGCACTCTGGCCTCCTATGCAAACTACGGGGTTACGGTATTACCTGTCGCCTACTTGACATAATCCAATCTTTTCTAAATAACCGCAAAAGAAGGCCGTTTTGAATGGGCGTACTTCTTCATCCTACAGCACGAATGTTGGTGTCCCACAGGGCTCTATCCTGGGACCGACGCTCTTCCTTATTTTCATCAACGACCTCCCAGATGAGATCAAGTCCCAAGTAGGCATCTACGCAGATGACACTACAATATACTCCCGCACCAGTAAGAAACCTGTCGTGGCGGACAGACATAATCTCGCTGATGACTTTGAACGGGATCTACCCTCTGTGGTGAATTGGGACAAGAAGTGGCTTGTCAACTTCAATTCGTCTAAGACCAAGCTGTTGTCTGTCAACCATTACAGGCAACATCTCCTGCCTCCCATAAGCATGGACCAAGCGATTCTCCCGGAGAGCAATACACTACACCTCCTCGGACTTACCCTGTCCTCAGACCTCAAATGGAACCACTATATTGAATCCATAGCAAAATCTACTGCTAAGAAGGTTGGGTCACTATGTCGAACCAGGATGTTTTTTTCCGCCTGAATCCATCCTGCATATATACAAGTCAACCATCCGTCCGTGCATGGAGTACTGCTGCCATTTATAGTCAGGCGCCCCTGCCGTTCTCCTCAGTGTTTTTGACAGGCTCCAAAGGAGAGTTTGTAATGGGATAGGTACTGATCTGGCGGCTCGACTGCAGCCACTTCCCCACCGTCGAAATGTAGCCTCCCTTTGTCTGTTCTATAAATACTTTCACGGCTTCTGCTCGGACGAACTTAAGTCACTGGTGCCTCCTCAACAGGTGTTTACTCGTGCAACCAGATTGGCAACTGGGTCCCACCCATTCACAGTTAGATTAGCCAAATGCAGACGACAATTCTACTCCTGCAGCTTCTTCTCTCGCACTTCCCGCCTGTGGAACTCGCTCACATATTCTTGCTTTCCTGACGGCGACAACCTCCAGAAATTTAAATGCAAAGTTAATACTCATCTACTAACCACTAGACTCTAGCTCTCTCCCCACCCCCGTATAACCTTCCCTTTCTCTCCACCTATGTATCTGTCATCACACCTGCTTTCTCAGCTTTCTATTGCTCCTTTCTAACTAGTTTGTACTTCTCACTCTTTTCTAATTAATCTTTTTACAGTTATGTAGCCCCCTGCACATCAGTGGCATTTCCGCCTTGCACGGGGTGAAATGATTAAAAATAAAAAAAAATAAAAAAATATCAGATTACATAAATTGAAAAAATTGTATTTTGTTTTTTTTTAAATAAAATCCGTTCGTATTCACAGATAATCTTTCGCGTATTATAATTGAAAGGTGTAAGAAATGAGCTGTAATTTTGACACCTGATTTTATTATTCATTTCTCGATGTACCCAAATACTTTTAATCTCCTTCCGAGATTATCTTCAGGAGTGTGGGTTGTGGTAACAAAAATAACTGCAAAAAAAAGTTTATAGTGAGAACAGTATTTTCATGCTTTAACACGCATGTGACCATGACATTACAACATAAAAAAATTCCATTTTGGGTAATTTTCACGTTCTAATAAACGCTAAGCAATTTGTCACCCTTTATATTTGAAGTATAAAGAAAATTTACAGTAATTTGAATATGTTTTTTATTACGCTGGTTGTAAGCTTTCGGCTCACATGAGCCATCTTCAGTGTGGTTACAGGTACGTTACCATAATATTAGATAGATACTAGCTGATAACGCAATACTACTCACAGAGTAAATAGAACCTTCAGATATTGGAAGCCATCTACATTAAATCAAAGCTACCCACACACAATAAAATCACATTTCAATCTAGTCACAGCCCATTACATTGCATTTTGACATATGATTCTGTTAACATTTCGGTCTCTCACGCGGTGTGACAGAACCACATTACAAATTTATGACCTGCGTCGGCTATTTGGTTGGTGTTATCGTGGTATAATAATGTTTTATGTCAACACAAGATCAAATCATCTTTGATGGTGGATGTCTTTATGTTAACGTTCCTCTAACCTCTCTGAAGATGGCTCATGTGAGCCAAAAGCTTAGAACCAGCATAATAAAAAAATATCCAAATGTTGGACAATTTTTGTCTTCATTTTCACCTGAAATTTAATTCAAAATACGATGTTTAGAACGGCTCATGATCAAACATAATAGACATTCATTAACTGTTATATTTAACAATATATATATATATATATATATATATATATATATATATATATATATATATATATATATTTTCTTTTTAAGAATGCTCTTGTAACGGTGTTTTAGGTGAACGTTCACATGGCAGAGAATTTATCAATGCGCATTTATTTAAATTCAAACGAATTATGACGTTTTCATCCATGTTTGTATGAACCCAATAGGTATTTCTTAGTAGTCACATAAATTCATAAATTCTCTGCTACGTGAACGTTCAATTAAAACACCGTTACAAGAGCGTTCTTAAAAAGAAAACCAGTAAAACGTAAAATCAGTTATTAAAAATCGCCTGAAGAAACCACTCATGGTGGAAACCAAGGTAGCGAAATAACTCGTTTATAAATGAAAAATATTCAAAAGTTCTACAATATAATTGTATAGAACACTTTTTAATACAAATGTGTACTGTTCTAACACTATTAGGACCAAACACTAAGTATTAAGCAATCAATCAATATATATATATATATATAATCACGTAATTATGAATTAATTATACATTGCGACACGGAAATTTCTATGTTTCGATATAGATTCTTTCTATCAGACAATGTTGGACGTTGGTTGTGCAAATGATTTACGTTTAAATACAAAAAAATGTAAATCATTTTCACAAGCAACATCTAATATTGCTTGATGAAAAGAATCAATCTTGAAACACAGAAGTTTCCGTGACGCAATGCACAATTAATTCATAATTATATGATTATATTAAGCTCTATAACATTTATTATATTGAGCATATATATATATATATATATATATATATATATATATATATATATATATATATAATATTTTTGCTATTACAATGGTAAATAAAAGCATTACACCATTACACAAAACTTTTAAAGATATTCATATCGTGAGCAGGCAAATATAATTTTTACATACAGCCGCCCGAATAGTAATTGATGTGAAAGCCGCACAGCTGTATCAGACTGCGTTTCAAGACGGAAGGGAGGCGAGTCATCCAAAACTTTTCTTTTGTTTATCGTCGCATTGCTGAGACAGGGTCCGTCGTACCATAAACTACGGATCGCCCTAACTCGAAGGACATATTTTACACCATAAAAAATAAACTTAATACCTCAAAATCGAAGAATTTGCGGGAAAATATTTATGTCCTTGTTTTGGTGTGAGGAACGTCTCCAAAGTCTGTAAAAGTATTTTTGATATACCCCATATATATATATATATATTTTGAAAATTAACTGATCACTATAAAATAAAAGCTTTAAATCTCATAACAGAAAAATTTCCATCACGCAAAGTATATTAAATTAATTTTAAACAAAAACAAAAACAAAACAAAAACAAATTTAATTATAATCATATTACGCTCCACAATCTATGTTGTATTAAGCACTTTTAAAAAAAATAAAGATGCTGAATTCTAAACCTATTGGTTCTCTTCATCTGGATATATATATATATACTCTTCTTAATCGCTTTTTCTGGATTCTGTTCGAATTTTTGAAGCGAAGATTATTATCAATGACTTTTTTTTTCTGCCATTTTAAAAAATTGTTCATATCGCTCTATTTTGTCCTTACCCCACCCGCAATATTTATATTAAAATTTTGATTTCTGTTCATCTGGTATTTTTTAATACGGTTTGACGTTCAAGGTCTTAATAAATTTGACATCGCTCCCTAATTACCTCCCTTGAGTAATTTGTCTCATTGATTTTTCTATCGGAGCTGACCTTAGCGTAATTATAATTTCTAATTGACAGCCGTCATCATGTGGGCGTTGTCGAATATTACTTGGACCCTCAACGTTATCACCAGCATCATTTCTCGCATGTCTTCTTAATTTTTTTCTTATTTATTTATGAATTATTTCACCTTAAGCAAGGCGATAAAGTCACTAAGACTCAAAAACCGAGAACATGTTATTGTGCAGAAAGGACAATAAAAACAAAATTAAAAACGACGGATGCCCGACGGACATTTCATTTAAATTTGTGAGAATCGTAGTTAACACGAAAAGTGGGGAAAGGTGGAGAAGAGTACCAGTTGCTGTTACGTCTAGCTATTTTTTTTTTATAATCATATCGACCCAAGCAAGGCAGTCTACTGCTACTGGTGCGCAAGGGGGTTAAATAGGAGGAAAGTTATGAGAAAGAGTGACAGGTAACAGGGCGTATCAGGTAGTGGGTTAAGATACTGAAAGAAGGATTAAGATACTGAGAGTGAAGTGGACAGAGAAAGAAACATGAGAGAGAGGATGCAAGTTAGCAAGATAAGAGATGACTATTGACTTTATACTTAAACTCCTGGAGATTGTAGCTGTTGGGGAAGTAAGTAAACGGAAGGGAATTCCACAGGCGGGAAGTGCGAGAAAACAAGCTGATGGAGTAGAATTTGTGTTTACATTTTATTGGTTTCACAGTAAAATGGTGGGACCTAGTTGCTAATCTTGTGGCTCGAGGAAATTCGTATATAGGGGTGCCAGTGAGCTAAGTTCATCGGAACTGAATCCGAGAAAATATTTGTAGAAGAGACACAGGGAAGCTACACTGCGTTGGTGAGAAAGCGACTGTGTCCTAGCTGCCAAGCCAGAATCGATCACATTACAGATTTGGTTTACATTTTATTGGTTTCACAGTAAAAGGGTGGGACCTAACCTAGTTGCTAATCTTGTCGCTCGAGCAATAGCGGGAACTAGATAACCGATAACCTTGCAGATTCTTGGTTGCTTTGGGGGTGGGGGTGGGGGTTGTTTGTCAAGAATCTCTAAATAAATCGCACAATCACTATACCGGATGTGACAGCAATATTCGAAGACTAAGCAAATTGTAGACGTGTAAACAATTAAGGTAAATTCTGCCGAGGAAAAAAAAAATTGTCACGGCACAGTAAACCAATTTTCTTAGCTGTAGACTTAAAAACAATGGATCCAATATAATCTTTCCGCTTCATATTAGTTTAAAAATTTAACCTGGGAAGACGAAGTACTGATGGAAGGGATACGAAAAATTCTGTAAGTCTATTAAAAAAGCGGAAGTTCGTTCTGAAGGTGCTAAATTTAACAATCCATTTCTTGCCACAGTTAACAACGGATTAAAGGTAATTTTTAAGATTAGCTGCCAAATTGACCGTAAGAAAGGTTACAGAGAAGTTACATTAGAGCAGTTGGAAATTGACTGAAGCAGAGATGCCAAATCAGGATCAATAATATTGCTGATTTTTCTTTGGATTTTTTTATCAAGGATCTCTAAATATACAGTAGAAACAACAGGCCATATGGAGCAGCAATATTCAAAGCATATACGAATGTTAAACTTATATGAAAGACAGTTTGAGTTTGAGATTTGTTTAACGGCGTATCAACCTCGGTGGGTTATTTAATGCGCAAAAGGTGAGGTTTAAGTATTTTTTAATGTTCGGTTATAATGAGAAATTGGATTTAGTCAGATTTTAAAGAAAATATTTTTGTTTTTATTCTTTTTTATTTTAGAAAACTGAAAATCTTTTTAGTTTTGTATTCAAAAGTTTTTTGCTCAGAATAATTTTTTTCTTCAAAAATATGTTATTCGCAATATTTTTCCTTAAAAAATGTGTATATTTCTATAAAAATCTATTTTTATGTATATCTATCTAATCTATCTAAACTTATTTATAAATGGAACTTTGTCTGTGTGTGTGTGTGTGTGTGTCCGTTACCTATAGTCTCCGAAACGGCTGAACCGATTTTCTTGAAAATTTACACAGTTGTACTATAAGCGTCTGCGAGTGTTCTTAGCTAGCTTTTGCGTCGAGATACCCAGATAAATATAGAAAATCGATAATCAAAAAAATCGGCTTATAGAAGGAGTGGTCCAATTTTAATCAAATTTGATACACTCATAGACAAAGACATAAGAAACGATATTCAGAAGGTTCAAGGTAGCAGTTCTTACAATAATGCAGAAAATCGATAATATATATATATATATATATATTAAAGGCAAAATGTTTGTGTGTGTGTCTGTTTATCTGCCTGTATGTCTGTATATTTTTCAGCGCTTTTATTTTAGTTTTTGGCTTCGGGTTTGGCTCTAAGTAGGTATAATTGTAGTTCTTAGTCTCAGCCATGATACCATTTACTCAGAGGACTTATTTAGTCTTCAAAATTCAGTTTACGACGAAAAAAATTATTTGATTTCGATACCAGGAAATCAAAATTTGACTTACATCGCTTCATAACTGGAAACAACTATTTCTTTTTAGTCTTTCGTGACAATGTCCAATGTGTTTGTGGTCCATGACCATAGATTAGTTTTGAAGCTTTCATTACACCCGAGTGTATTTTTTACTTTTATCGTGTTTTGACCCCAGTTTTGAGGTTAACTGTTTGCCCATATATGGAATCCTAACAGGTGCTACCCCCCGGGTCAGGGTGGACCTGGGAACAACAGCAATTAAGAGGTGGTTCCATGCTCCTCACTACCTCGCAATCAGAGGTCTTGCTGCTGGATGCAGTTCACTGCCATGTGCCCAGGACCATGTAAGATGGATTCTTAGCTGCTGACCTAACAATGGATTTAATGTGGTCTTTTCACTTCATGACAGTGGATGACATTCACCCGAAAAGACTAAATGAGTCGCTCTCTTATAGGTTAGCATTGTAAAAAGTCATCATTGCACCATAAAAAAAATCGTGAATTTTTAACTGTTTAAAGACACAATATTTTATTACCAACAGCAAAACGGGTACAGCTTTTATCAACTTGTTAATTTAAACTTCCAAGCCTTGGTTCAGTTTCATGTGTAAATCTCTGTTTTCAATCAGCACATTCAAGGCAATTTGAAATATTTCTCAGGTTCATTTGTGGGCTTTAGGGCACACGTTGGGAATCACTACTCTACATCGCCATTTTTATTTTTTTTATCAAACTCAGTTCATTAGCTAATTTGATTCCTAGAGGTATTTGCTCAATACCAGGCCATGGCTGAGACTCATAACACTAAATATTATGCAAGATCATTTTAGGTAACACATTCGGAGATTATTACATTTTAGCAAGTGCCCTATTTTGTTTGTTGCAGATTAATATAATTTTAGAAGAAACAGTTGGAAACAGAAAAGCAATTTATAAAGCAACTGGACTGTTTAAACTTCCAAAATAAACCTTGTTCCGCTCCTTATTTACTTACGCTTACTAAGGATGTTGCGCGTTGTTTTACTTTGTCTCTCTTGCCTTCAATCTATCTTGTGAGTATCAGGTTTTCAAAACCCTCTTTCCTCATGTACCCTAAAAATTTCAGCTGTCTGTTTTTGATGTTAAGTATAAGTGTCTTTTTCTTTCATTTTTTTTCTCAGAAACTTCGTCGTTGCTCACTTGTTCAGTCCATGGCAAATCAAGACCTATTAGATTGTAGATTCTCCTTTAAATTTTGCGAGAACTCTCTCTTGCCTTCAATCTATCTTGTGATTATCAGGTTTTCAAAACCCTCTTTCCTCATGTACCCTAGAAATTTCAGCTGTCTGTTTTTGATGTTAAGTATAGGTGTCTTTTTCTTTCATTTTTTTTCTCAGAAACTTCGTCGTTGCTCACTTGTTCAGTCCATGGCAAATCAAGACCTATTAGATTGTAGATTCTCCTTTAAATTTTGTCGAGAACTGGGATGAACAGCATACAAAATTATTTCCCTCTCATGAAGGTTTATTTTTTACCACTTTATAAATAAATACATATGAAATAAACCATTCTAATATATGTCTATATTTCTGAGATGAGGTATTGCAGTTGGAAAAAAAAGTAATCAAAATATATAAACATTACAATACGTTTTAAAATATTGGTTAACTGCTAATTTTATAGCCTTTAATAACTTTTGTCTTTTTTGTGATTTCTCCCAAACCCTGTTCCGCCATCCATATACTTGAGTTCATTCTTGCTCTTCTATGAACCATGTCCCTTACGGACGCAGGCGATCATGGTTCTCCACAGTTTCCGTTTTTTTTGTAGCACTTAATAAATTTTGTCTTTGTGTGATTTCTCCCAAACCCTGTTCCGCCATCCATATACTTGAGTTCATTCTTGCTCTTCTATGAACCATGTCCCTTACGGACGCAGGCTATCATGGTTCTCCACAGTTTCCGTTTTTTTTTGTAGCACTTAATAAATTTTGTCTTTGTGTGATTTCTCCCAAACCCTGTTCCGCCATCCATATACTTGAGTTCATTCTTGCTCTTCTATGAACCATGTCCCTTACGGACGCAGGCGAACATGGTTCTCCACAGTTTCCTTTTTTTTTGTAGCACTTAATAAATTTTGTCTTTGTGTGATTTCTCCCAAACCCTGTTCCGCCATCCATATACTTGAGTTCATTCTTGCTCTTCTATTAACCATGTCCCTTACGGACGCAGGCGATCATGGTTCTCCACAGTTTCCGTTTTTTTTTGTAGCACTTAATAAATTTTGTCTTTGTGTGATTTCTCCCAAACCCTGTTCCGCCATCCATATACTTGAGTTCATTCTTGCTCTTCTATGAACCATGTCCCTTACGGACGCAGGCGATCATGGTTCTCCACAGTTTCCGTTTTTTTTTTTTTGTAGCACTTAATAAATTTTGTCTTTGTGTGATTTCTCCCAAACCCTGTTCCGCCATCCATATACTTGAGTTCATTCTTGCTCTTCTATTAACCATGTCCCTTACGGACGCAGGCGATCATGGTTCTCCACAGTTTCCGTTTTTTTTTTTTGTAGCACTTAATAAATTTTGTCTTTGTGTGATTTCTCCCAAACCCTGTTCCGCCATCCATATACTTGAGTTCATTCTTGCTCTTCTATGAACCATGTCCCTTACGGACGCAGGCGATCATGGTTCTCCACAGTTTCCGTTTTTTTTTTTGTAGTACTTAATAAATTTTGTCTTTGTGTGATTTCTCCCAAACCCTGTTCCGCCATCCATTTATTCGAGCTCATTCTTGCTCTTCTATAAACCGTGTCCCTTACGGATGTAGGCGATCATGGTTCTCCACAATTTCCTGTCTGTTGTAGCACTTAATAAATTTTGTCTTTGTGTGATTTCTTCCAAACCTTGTTCCGGCCATCCATTTACTCGAGCTCATTCTTGTTCTTCTATGTGCCGTGTCTCTAAGGAACGTAGGCGTTCATGGCTCTCCACAATTTCCTCTCTTTGTAGCTTTGAAGAAAATTTTTCTTTTTGATGCCATCAATTTACTCAATCTCACTAAGTATGTTATGCGTCGTTTTCCTCTGTCCCTCTTCCCCTAACTCTGTCCTGTGAGTATCAGATTTACTGGGAAGGAACAAGGAAATTATATTATGGCGGTGGGGAGGTGACTGAAACCGAGATGACAGGTCAGGACCGATAAGATTGCAGATTCTTCTTTCGATTCTATCAGGAATTTCTAAATTAGTAGCAGAAATACCAGACTAGATTTGACAGCAATATCTTATTTCTCACAAACTGTTTTTTCTGCTATCCATTTACTGTTTTCTCCGTGTGTATAAAATAGATTCTGGAGATGAATATTGTTTCAGAGGAACCAACATTTTTAGCAGCTGAGCTAGAAATGGATTCAATATAGTCTTTTCCCTTCATGTCTGCCGCGAATGTTAGAGAAGGCGCAATAAGTCACTCATCTGGAGTTTGAGTTTTGTTTAACGTCATGTCAACACCTCTGTGGGTTATTTAATGCTAAAAAGGTAGGGGTTTTTAGGTAATTTTGTTAAAATCTTCAGTTATAGTGAGAAGGTTGATTTAGAAAGATTTTAATGATATTTTTATATATTCTTTCTTATTTTAGAAAACTGAAAATGTCTTCTAGTTTTGTATTAAAAAATTTTTTGCTGATAATTTTTTTCTTCAAAAATGTATTGTTGGTAATATTTTTCCTTAAAAAATGTATATTTTTCTATAAAAGACTATTTTATGTATATTTCTATAAAAGTGGATTTTTATACTTTCATAGTGTTTTGGCCCCAGTTTGGGGATTAACTATTTACCCATATCTGGGTAAACACAAATTCTACTACATCAGCTTCTTTACTCGCACTTTCCTCTTGTGGAATTCCCTTCCATTTACTTGCTTCCCCGACAGCTACAATCTCCAAAAATTTAAATGTAAAAGCCAATAGTCATCTCCTATCTCACTAACTTGCATCCTCTCTTTCTCATGCTACCACTCCGGGTCAGGGTGGACCTGGGATCAACAGCAATTAAGAGGTGGTTCCATGTTCTTCACAACCTCCCAATCAGAGGCTTTGCTGCCGGATGCATTTTACCTCCGTGCCCAGGACTTCGATCATCTAGAGGTTAGCATCAGCCATACTAGCAGGAAGTAGGAAGGGGAGGTTCGCTATTGAGGCAATAAAAGTAACCAGTCATTTTTTATCCTAACAGCGGGTGAAAGTTAATTTTTTACATCAGCTGCTTATTTGACCGTATCTTCAGACTTACCGTTAATTTTACCTGAATTTCTGGTTTGAAGAAATTTACTTTCAGACTATTGTCCTATTTGTTATTATCAAAACATTTCAACTGTTGTCTACTCTGGCTTTCTTCAGAACTGAACCTTCTATTTAATCTCAGTTATTGCTCGCACTGTTTCGACTGAATCTAAATCTATACTACACAGACCACAATTACTTTGTCACTGAATTCAAGAACCAGCTCTTTAATCCACTAAATAATTAATGCCTTCAGCGTCTCTTGGGCCCTAAACTAAACCTATATTTCAAGTAGAACTTCTACGTATGTGCCGTAATCCTAAAAGGTTAATTAACACCAAAACTGTGATTGGGTATAACAACAAAACTGGGACACTGCGTGAAGTAGATATACTGCTAGCGAGTATGATTACTGGTACTTACTACCTCCCCACTAAGTTCCAAAGAGGATTGGGCCAATTAAAGTGGTAAATCTGAGCTTGTAAGCTTGGCCCAAAGTATCTTGTAAACCCTGCTTAAGGTAGTTCATCCAGACAAGACCCTACACTTCGGCAGTGTCTCGTCCAAGTTTGGGTCCCTCTTTGTCCGGAGGCAGAAAGAGTTTGGATCGATATGAATCTCTAGTATTTACTACCACGCCACCAAGGCCAATTAGTGGAAAATCCGAGCCTGTAAGCTTAGCCAAAAATATCCCGTAGACTCTACTTAAGGCAGAGTCGGAATATTCGTCTGTTCACCCCAGACGAAACTCTACCTTTCGGCAGTATCTCGTCCAAGTCCCCCATCCGAGTCCCGAGTCCGAGTCCCTCTTCGCTTGGAAGCAGAGAGTTGACAAACATAGAGTTTGAATCAGGTGTCATTGCTCTGTATTTACCACCTTTCCACCAAGACGGATGTGAGACAAGATCAAGTAGGAGAATGCGAGTCCTTAAGCTCAGCTAAACATATCCCGTAGACTCAGCTTAAAGCTGGGTTTGGCTCTTGTTTTTTCACCCCAAACGAGACTCTACCCTTCGGCTTAGCCTAGTTTGTGTCCCTCTCTGCTCGGAAGCAAAGAGTTGAACAAGAGATAGTCTAGATCAGGTGTGATCGCTAGTATTTACCACATTCCAACCAGAGCGGATTCGGCACAAGGTCAATTTAAAGTGAGGAGAGTGAGCCTGTAAGTTCAGCCAAAAATATCCCGTAGATCCAGCGTAAGGCTAGGTCTGGCTCATGTCTGTAAACCCCAAACGTGACTCTACTTTCCTCTCCGCCCAGAAGTACTGAGTTGAACAAGAATATCTGGATTAGGTCTGATCGTTTTAGATTTATCACCTTCCCACCAAGGCGAATGTGACACAACGTCAATTAAAGTGAAAACTCTGAGCCCGTAAGCTAAGTCAAAAATATCTCGTAGCCCCAGCTTAAAGGCTGTGTCAGGCTCTTGCTTTTTTCACCTCAAACGAGACCTGACCCTTCGGCGAGCCTCGGAAGCAGGGAGTTGAACAAGAGAGAGTCTGGATCAGGTATGATCGCTCTCTCTACTGCAATAGTGCCCACGTATTTAAGAGAATAAAAACATTCCTCAATATAGGTAGGTGTACAACCTCCAGGCCACATCCTGTTATTTAACCAATAACTGGAGGGAAGTGACGTATTAACACCTTTCCCAAGGGTATCAGGTGAATGCAGGGTACTAAGCTGGAATTCGAACTCGGCTCACCGATTTCTCTTTCCAAGCCGATATCTACTGCACCACAATGCACATCCGTCATATATATATATATATTAAAAAAGGATTAATTCAAAGATGTTGAATAGCCATTTCGATATAGAAGATCCCCACGAGGCAGCACATCACACCTCAACAACAGAAAGAAACCTTTCAGAAACTAACTTTCAGAAAATTTTTCTGTTGCTGATGTGTCGTCCCCGTGGGGATCTTCATATCGAAATGGCCATTCAACATCTTTGAATTAATCCTTTTTTAATATATATTTGCTCTGTAATATTTTATTACATGGAGCTCTCTTCCTGTATCATTTTTTAATATTAAAATAAATTTTTAATATTAATTAGGGTCGGGTTTTTTGGAATTTACCTTCCTGCTTTTTTCCCTTGGATTGAAGTATCTGAATTAAAATATATATATATATATAAACTTATTTATTTATAAATGGAACTTTGTCTGTGTGTGTGTGTCTGTGTGTGTGTGTGTGTCTGTGTGTGTGTGTGTGTGTGTCCGTTACCTATAGACTCCGAAACGGCTGAACCGAATTTCTTGAAAATTTACACAATTGTACTATAAGCATCTGCGAGTGTTCTTAGCTAGGTTCTGTATGATAAATATCGAAAATCGATAATCGAAAAAATCGGGTTATAGAAGGGGTAGTCTGATTTTAATCAAATTTGATACACTCATAGACATAAGAAACGATATTCAGACGTTTCAATGTTGAAGTTCTTACGATAGTGCAGAAAATCGATAATATATATATATATATATATAAGGCAAGATGTTTGTGTGTATATCTGTTTATCTGCCTGTATGTCTGTATTTTTTCAGCCCTTTTATTTTAGTTTTTGTTTTGGGTTTGGCTCTAAGTATAATTGTAGTTCTTAGTCTCAGCCATGATACCATTTACTCAGGGGACTTATTTAGCCTTCAAAATTCAGTTTGCGACGCAAAGAGCTTATTTCCATTCATTTTTCTTTCAATCTACGGTTTTGCTTTAACTGGAAACAACTATTGCTTTTTAGTCTTTTGTGCCAACGTCCAAAGAGTCTGAGCTCCATGATCATGGATTAGTTTTAAAGCTTTCATTACACCTGAGAAACGCCGGGCTATGCTGCTATTATATATATATATTAGAGAAAATTTTCAAAATTCAACGGTGTCGGATGCACATTTCGACATGGGATCTCTAACAGAGATTCCACGTCAAGTCAGCGACATTATATATATAATGAAAGTGCGTAAAGTGTCACCATTTTATATTTTTAATTTCGCGCATGCGCGTCGTTGTTTGTTTTTGATTTTGTCGATTGCACAATATAGTAGGGTCAGTTGGGCATCGTCTGTGAGAAATAGAGCACTATAAGCAATTCACTTTGCTATATCGATGACATTCGGTCCGGAATCTCCATTACGAACATATCAGTGTGTTTGGATGTCAATCTGAGAACATTTCAGACAATTCAGAAAGAGTTGGATGAGTCTAATGGCGATCGCAAAGGTGAAGCAATTAGCAAAACTCAGTCTGGTTGTTCTGACAAGAACAGAACTCCCGAATTTGTTGGTGAGGTCATCCCTGCCTTTTGAAAGTAGTGCTACTCTAAGTCAAGCCGGGGGATATATGGCAGGCCCTATGTCTGGCAAAAGGACGGTTTATCATGCCACACAATCTTGAGAACTCAGTCATGGCTGTCAGACAATTTCTGCGACCACATCACGACTACACATCTGACCACGTAAATCTCCAGAGTGTAACCCCTTTGATTATTATGTGGTCAGCGCATTTGAGCGAGAGGCTAACAAGACTCCATGAAATACCAATGATAAACTGAAGGCAAGAGTTATGGCAGCATTCGCCAAATTAAACAAGGAGATCCTCCAGAAGAGTTGCAGGAGATTGCGTTGTTGTCGTCGTCAATCGCGATTTTTCTGATTAAATTTAACCTTTTTAATTTTTAAGATATTGTGTAATTTTGGAAAATAAAATTAGATGTCAGTGTTGTTTTCATTTTTGCGTGATTTAGACGACAACACTTCCTTCGCACTCTTTATATATATATATATATATTGAGACAGAGAAAGCGAGAACGATAAAGACTCAAACAAACAGACAATGACTAGCTGAGTGAAAGGGAGAGAGACGCAGACAGATATACAGAGATATTCTCGGAGAGAGACAGAAAGAAAACAAGAAAGACAGAGCAAGCGACAGACAGGTAAACAGAGACAAGATGAGAAAAGAGAGTGAATGAGAGACAGATAGAGACAAGGTGTATGTGTGTGTGTGTGTGTGTGAGAGAGAGAGAGAGAGAGAGCAACAAAAAGACCGAGAGAGACAATCTGAGAGAGAGAAAGCGAGAGAGAGAGAGAATGAAAGACAGACTGACAGACAGACATGCTGAGAGAAAGAGAAAGAGAGAGTGAGTGTGGCAGACAAGCAGACAGACAAGCTGAAAGATAGAAGGAGCTATAGAGAGATAGACAGACATACACACACAGAGACAAGCTGAAGGAGAGAGAGAGAGAGAGAGAGGAAGAGAGAGGGTACTTGTGACAGTCAGCAGACAGTGACAAGCTGAGAGAGAAAGAGTTACAGACGGAAAGACAGAGAAAAGCTGAGAGAGTGAGATAGATAGAGAGAGAGAGAGTAACAGACAGACAGAAAAGATGAGAGAGAGAGAAAGAATTAAAGAGCGACAGGCAAACACGCAGACAAGCTGAGAGAGAGAGAGAGAGAGAGAGAGAAGTTCAAAGAGCAATAAACATAGACAAGCTGAGAGAGAGAAAGAGAGATAGATAGATAGAGAGAGAGAGAGAGAGAGAGAGAGAGAGACTGAGAGACAAACAGACAGACAATCAAACAACCATACAGTGACAAGATGAGACAGAGAGAGAGAAAAAAAAACAGAAACAGACTGACAGAGACAAGCTGAGGGAGAGCCCGACATCAGACAGACAGACAGACAGACAGACAGACAGACAAACTGAGTGAGAGAGAGGACGATATATATATTTATATATATATATATATATATAAACAGACTGATGAACACAAGCTGGGAAAGAAAGAAAGAAAGAAAGAAACAAACAAACAAACAAACAGTCAAACAGCTGAGAGTGACATGCTGAGAGAGAGGGAAAGAGAGTGCAAGAGACAGGCAGACAGAGACAAGCTGAGTGAGAGAGAGAGAGAGAGAGAGAGAGAGAGAGAGAGAGCAGAGGGAGATAGGCTGAGAGAAAAAGGGAGACGGTGAGAGGGAGAGAGGCGGAGAGGGAGAGAGAGAGAAAACAATAATTTGGAATACTTTTTCTACGTGCTTGTACATAACGAAGTCAATTATGTTTGCCTGTTTATGCCACAATTCACCAAAAAAACAAAACAAAATAAAATAAAAATAGGATTCGCCAAACCCAAAGTCACCCTTTCCTCTTCATTGATCCTGTGTCGTTCAGCCGACATTAAATTTTGGTCATCCGGTGTAAACTCATTTTCGTTTCTTTCCCGTTTTTACTTCTCCTGTGTTTTTTTTTTTTTTTGCACCTCTCGCCCGTCCATTCGTCTTCAATTTTATTACCCGTATATTTGCAAATATTTCATGTACGTATTTCTGATTTTTACCCTTATTTTTTTCTACAATTTCCTCTTCCCGCTGCCAACGATCGCTTGCAATTTCAACCGTCTTTCATTTTGGGGCGTTGGTTCGTCTTCCATTATCTGTGGGTCTACCATATTTGGTTTTTGGAAGCAGTAATTTACATCCTTGCCAGGCGTTGCCTTTTTTTCATTTCATTTTTTTTTTATTTAGTTGTCAGTTGAGTGTTAAACTATAAAGCCAGGTCAACACGTTCACCCAGCTTTAGTTATTTGAGGGTCTTTAGTTCATTTCTATTGATCGAAATTGTCTCGACATAATAGATGCATTGTTGCTCGCAGTTACCTCCCTTTATTACTTAGCCGTTAAGTCTTTTAAATAAATGAACAGAGGTCGGCGTGTGAGATGAGAAAAAGAAAACCTGAAGAAACAAAAATGAAAAACCGAGAAAGAAAGAAGAGATATAATGACTGCATTTATACGTGTTTAAGAAAATTAATTTGAAAGAAGGAAATTCTATGTCGCTTCTATGAACAGCTTCAGTGCGTGCCATATTTTGAAAGTTAACAGGACAATATCTCATCGGAAAGAGACATAGCCTCTTATCCCAAAAGTGGACAAAATCAAAATCCCATGAATAAAGGTTTCAAATATATTTTTTAAATCTTTTCAGCGCAAGAAAGGCAATAAAGCCACTAAGATGCAAAGCCCTACTGTTAGATAATATGTAGAAAAAATATTAAATACAGAGTACAATAATGGAATGGCAAATAAGAAAACAGAAAATTACACTTGACATTACATTTAAATTTTTGAAATCGAACTTTACTACCAGAAGCCGTAAGAAAGTTCGACAATCGAGGAGTGCGATAGAAGAATCTATCAGCATGGAACTTGCGTCTTCCATCGAGCCACTATTATTACACGATGAGACATTGTCAGAGAAGAAAATAACAGCAGAGAATTTTACAAGCGAGAAGTGTATAAATGAAGCTATAAGAGGGATGGTTAATGCTTATTTTGAATTGGCCATGTGTCATACATAACCGAACTCCCTACAATTTAGAATTATTCGCTATTATAAGAAGGTTGGATATTAGAATGTGTGAAAGAATAAAAGTATACCTTTTGCATGTTTAAATAAATATTTATTAACGAAAAAGAGTACCATCAACTGGTAGAAGTTAAATGTTCATGAGAAACAGTATTCAGAGGGTATCAAAAGTTTGTTGTAGTTTTTGTAAGAGTGAGTTTATGTGTACGTAGGCAGGAACGTATGTTTTATGTATGAGTGTTTATTGTCTTTGAAGTTATCGCTCAGGGTGAATGGTGAAAAGGAAGGAGGTGAGAGGTGAGAGAGAAAGATAGAGACAATAATAATACGATCGCTTGACATTTGAGACACTTGTCTCATTTCTCTCTGATGACTGTCGTCTTGTCTCGTCTTTTATATCGTTTGTAAGTCGTTTGGGAATTCACTCCCAGATGTGATTCTGGCCTTTCTATTTTGTTTTTAGATGTTTCCTAGATTTCTATTGGCCGAAAAACATTTCGCATCAAGGTGTGAAATTTCTCGAGTTTTGTGTGTGCTAAGCAAGGTTTGTAAATTCGAGAAAATTCGTTTATTTGTTTTTTTTTACTACAGAAGAAGAAGCTATTAGTATAGAACTGACGGTTATACCTAGCCATGTCAACTGTAAAATGATGAGAACTGGTTAGGGAAGAAAGATGCCTGGAGGAAAGTTATATAAACGAGAAGTGTGAAAGAAGAAGCTGTTAGAAGAGAATTTACGTTTACATCTAACCATTTAAACTATAAAAATGGTGGAACCTTTCTAGGTCAAGAAGAAACAGGAAGAGAGTTCCACAAGCGAGTGGTGCGACCGAAGAAGCTGTTAGTATGGAACTTTCGGTTACATCTAGATATTTCAACTTTAAAAAGATGTGAACTTGATAGGAAATGAAGATGCCTGGAGAGAATTCCACAAGCGAGAAATCCGAGAGAAGAAATTGCTAGTATAGAATTTACGGTTAGATCTATCGATTTCAACTGTAATACATGTGACATTCTCAGCAAAACAAGATGCCGGAAGAGAATTCCACAAGCTGGAAGTTAGAGGGAGGAAACTGTTAGCATAGAACTCACGGCTACATGTAACGATTTCAACTGTAAAATAATGAGACCTAACCAGAGAAACAAGATGCCGGGAGATAATTTCACAAGCGAGAATTGCGAAAATATAATTTGTTATCATAGAAGTTACGGTATTTATCTATACTTCTAAGATAAGGTAGTTTTTATATTGTCCGGACTGTTGTCCTAATCTTTATTGCAATGCCTCAAGGACACATGGCCCAGTGGATATAGGCGCTGGTTAGTTCCAGAGACTTGATCCAAAGTGTTGTGATTTCAATACCAGGCTATATCAGTGGTGAACAAGTAACTTAGAGAATTAAGTTAAATGAAGATAACTACGTAGCTACAGGAAGTGACATCGCACATGGAATGAGAATGATATACTCCAATGATCGGAATAAAGAGTTCGGTTTTAAATTTTTAGCAATTGATAAAGGCCGGGGCATACAATAGCCGAAACATCGTAAACAGGACAATTGTAGTGAACAAAACAAGTTCTAGATTTAAAAATTAAAATGTTAAGCACAGACTTATTGATTTTGTTAGAAATAAACGAATATTTTCGAATTTACAAACCTTGCTTAGCACACAAAAAACTCGAGAAATTTCACACCTCGATGCGAAATGTTTTTCGGCCAATAGAAATCTAGGAAACATCTAAAAACAAAATAGAAATGCCAGAATCACATCCGGGAGTGAATTCCCAAACAACTTACAACCGATATAAAAGACGAGACAAGACGACCGTCACCAGAGAGAAATGAGACAAGCGTAATTAACACGTCCCTTGACAAATGTCAAGCGATCGTATTATTATTGTCTCTATCTTTCTCTCTCACCTCTCACCTCCTTCCTTTTCACCATTCACCCTGAACGATAACTTCAAAGACATTCCTACCCAACAAACGCTCATACATATATACATACATACGTTCCTGTCTACGTATACATAAACTCACTCTTGCAAGCACAACTACGAACTTTTGATACCCTTAATTTCTAAATAGTGTTTCTCATAGAACATTTCACTTCTACCAATTCATGTTATTCTATTCTATTAATAGAATTCTATTTAAACACACAAAATTTATATTTTCATTCTTCCACAAATCCACACCTTCCAATCTCTAACCTGCTGATAAGAGCGAATAATCCTAAATTGTAGGGAGTTCGGTTATGTATGACACAAGGCCAATTAAAAAAAATTAACCATCTCCCTATTTCTATACTGGTGACCCCCCACGTCCAAAGAACACGCACCCTACTTCTACATTGGTGAACCCAACGTCGAAAAAGAACGCGCAATGAAGAATCACTACTACCTCACTGGTGAACCCCGATGTCTAAAGAGCACACACTCTCCTTCTACACAACAAAGATAACGACAACAGTTCGAACAATGTAAATAATATAGAAATTACGGTTGGATCTATTCATTTTAGCTGTAAAAAACGTGTGACCATGTCAGCAAAATCTGATGCTGGGAGAGAATTCCAGAAGCGAGAGTGAACAAACCATCAGCATAGAACTTACGGTTATATCTAGCAAATTGAATTTTAAAATGACCAGACCTTATTGTCAGTCTAGTACTAGACTTGAATTCGTCAAGTCTAGGAACCAAAGAGGAAAGTTCATCCGAACAGTTAACATGAAAATATTTATAGAAAAGGCACACGAAAGTGACGTTACGGTGATGGGAAAGCCAGTGATCCCGAGATGCAAGGTCAGAATTTATATATATATATATAAAAGACTGAAAATTCAAGAAACTTTAGTTGAAACTTTAATGTCAAACCGAGACAGTAGCAACCATATCCAATATTGACACTTATATACAAAAGAAAGTTATTCATCAGGCTAACTGAAAAGTCAAGCTAATCTATGGAAGAAGCTAAGTGACATATTTAATGTCTAATAAACAAAAATGAGTAAATGATGTTTTTTAATTTTT
>JBBBDQ010000514.1:2330000-2367500 GCA_037127315.1 Ascarosepion bandense | reverse complement strand
ATGTCAATCTGCTAGATACCACTGGTCAGTCCTTGCGTTTTGATTTAAAATGACTAGTTTTGCTGTGTAAGAATGCGAGTTCACTAACATTCTTACACAGCTTCCCACAGAAATTACAAAAGATGCCATTCTGAATGTTATATGTAGTAGTGTTAAGTACTCTACTATCATGAGATCTCATATGAATGGATAATCCTGCCTTTGACCGACAGATTTGGCTGCAAATTTCATATGTCAACTCTTCCTTGGATCCTCTTACCTGGATGGGTACCACATCTTTCATATACCTATCGGCGCGCTTAACTTCATCGTAACATATCCTTTCGTCAAATTACTTCACTGCCCGTACAACTCTGTTCTTCGCCTTCTGCTCCCAATTCGTTTCATCAATGTTCGTCTTCTTCAACATACATACATACATACATGGCCGTGTCTGACTACCGGGCACACCGGGCAAGGGTCCGAGCCGATCCGTCGTGCAATCATAGTGAAAATCCGGGCAAGGAAAAATGTCTTCGTCAGAAATCAAACTAAACAATTCACGAAGAAATAAAGAAAGAAAGAAAGAAAGAAAGATAGAAAGAAAAACGAAGAAAACATCCGAATAAACGCAGTAAAAATCTATTTGTTTATTTATTAATTTTGGGATAAAAGACTGGTTATACTCAGAAAGTCCGAACCCGATTTCCTGTTTTCGTTCACGTTCTGTGACTAATTTCCATTGGAATAGCCGAAAAAATCCGCAAAAATCATAGTTTCTGGAAACGGATGACACTGATGACGTCATCACATTGTCAACTAATAAATCCGGGCAATTCTCTCTGTGCCCGGTGTTTTTTTTAGCATCAGCTACGACCAGGCATACGTACATACATAATGTGTATTACTTCAAACATTATTATAGCGGATACTTCTTATTTGAAATAGATGCCCACTTTTATTTATTCAATAAACAGTTTCTATAAAATTTAAATAACTGGGAAGTGTCATAACAGAAGACGGAAAGTGCAAAACAGAGATCCGAAGGCGAATTGGCATTGCGAAGGAAGCATTCCAGAAATTGAGTAAAGTGTTAAGAACAGAACAATTTCGCTAGAAACAAAGAAGAGAGTACTGGATTGATATGTGATGATATGGCAGTGAATGCTGGACAATATCATGATGAAGGAAAAACATGAAGCAGTTGAAATGTGGTTTTACAGAAGGATTGCTGCGGATATCATCGACCGAACATGTGAGCAATGATGAGGTTTTGGAAATGATGGAAACGAAAAGTAAATTAATACTAAGCATCAGGAAGAGACAGCTGATGTTCCTGGGACATGCAATGAGGATAGAGGGCTTGGAGAACCTGATACTAACAGGTTAGATAGAGGGAAAAGGAGACAACGGAAAGCAGCGGATAACATATTTGAAAGACCTAATCAGGTGGATGATAGAACGAGGGTTGTATGGTGTAACAGGAGAAGGCGTGCTAAGAGCCTCCAGGGATAGGGAGACGTGGAAAGCCATGATCGCCTACGTCCCGTTTCTTATATCTTTGTCTGTGAGTGTATCAAATTTGATTAAAATCGGACCACTCCTTTTATAACCCGATGTATTCGATTATCGATTTTCGATATTTATCGGGGGTATCTCGACATAAAACCTAGCCTAGAACACTCGCAGACGCTTATAGTACAACTGTGTAAATTTTCTAGAAAATCGGTTAAGCCGTATCGGAGTCTATAGGTAACGGACACACACACACACACAGACAAAGTTCCATCTATAAATAAGTTTATATATATTTGGTTATCCATTACAAAGTAACGTTTGATGTTATCAAAATTGTTAAAGAGAAAAGTAAAGATTCATTAAACTTTTCACTTCGAGCAATATACAGAAATGACTAGAAAGTTCACAATAGAATTCTACGGAATACCCAATGGTAAGAATATTCAGTATTTAGTTTCTACTCCGACTAACTTAAGTCACTGGTGCCCTCGTCACAAGAATTTACTCGTGCAACCAGACCGGCAACAAGATCCCACCCATTTACAGTTATATCAATCAAATGCACCCGACAATTCTACTCCAGCAGCTTCTTTTCTCGTAATTCCTGCGTCTGGAACTCCCTTCCGTATACTTGCTTTCCTGACGGCACAACCTCCAGGAATTTAAATGCAATGTCAATGCCCATCTCTTATCCACTTGACTCCAGTTCTTTCTACATCACCTCGTATATCTTGTTCTTTAACTTTCTCTCTATCTTCACAACTGTCTTCACACCTGTATTCCCATTCTTCTCTTGCCCTTTCTGACACCCCCTGTAACAGGTTCGACTTTCTCTTCACTCTCCTCTTATCTAAACTTTTACTCGTATGTAGCCCCCTACGCATCAGTGGCGGTACCGCCTTGCTTGGGGTGAAACGATTAAAAAAATTATTTAGCGATCAATTCGCGTTATCGTTGGTTAAAAATTTCTGAAATTTTATTCTCTTTCAACAGTTTTGAAAATTAATAAAAATATTGTTTAAAAAAAAAGTCTTTTTTTCGTCCTGGCGGACCAAATAATTTAAGTTGTGCCAACAAATGAGATCTGATGAAGTTTGATGAAGAGCTCGTGACATCAATTATCAACGAAACAAAGCGTTTAAAATCCTTATATTTAAAACTGTCGATTTACAGGCAGACATAAAGAAAGTCTTCATAATGGCATCTCCATCAGGTTGATTTCTTTGTTACGGCTTTAGTAATGATAGCGATTGGTTTATCTTAAAAATAGAATAAGCAATGAGTATTTCTGATTGTTTTTTTTGTTTTGTTTTGTTGTCTTTTTTCTACAAAAAATAAAAACACTTTTCTCTGCGTTAAAAAGATAACAATTTGAGGTTTAAAGGGAAAATTGATGTAAGATTGTTAAAAAAAAAAAAAAAAAAGAAGAGAGATTCGATTAAGGCAAGTGAAAAAGAGATACTTTTATGTTTATTGTTCAGTAAATACATAGTCAGTTGGCTCTCATCCCAAATGTTTTACTATTTTACTCGTGTATACAATGAAAATACACTTCCCCGCCCTCAAACCACGTTATTATTATTATTATTATTATTATTATTATTTTAGCTTGAGAGCCTAGACGAATGTATGAAAAATTAGACATGATTCATGACTCTATAGCTATTTATGGGAACACAATTTGATAACAATTATTGGGATATATTTTGAAGTAACATTCAGCCGTATAATTCTATTGTCGTACCAACGGAAGTCTATGCCATTGAGGCATAGAATAAAACCAGTAAATTCTACCTGAGGATAAATTTCATCCACCGACGATGATTGAAGTTCATTCTTGAGATCACATGGTAAAGCCACGTGACAAACAAACAGGGCGCAGAAATAATTTCAGTTGGGGACAAACTTCAACTCAGTTTTGTGTTGAAACCAATTCTGAGCCGAAACAAGTTCTAAGAAGAAACCAATCGCGAGTTGAAATTAGTTCTGAGTTAAGATTAATTCCGTAACCCGACCAAACTGCTTTTGCAAAACAGAGTCACTGTGCGGACGGTGCTGTGGACGTTATCGAGGACATCTTTGGCATGAAAGCTGAATGAGAAAGCGTAGAAACCGGGGCAGACCATTAACGATCTGGAAGAAGACCACAGAAGATAAGATAACGATATATATTTTTAATTATATCAGAAACAATACTAGGGGAAAATTGTAAGATAAAGTTGGAAAGGTTTTCTTGTGATGTGTTTCGTTCAATAAGATTTCATAGAACTGTTTGTTTTGTTCTTGTGACTGCACATGCGCACAAACGAGGCATTCTGGAAATTTTAAATTTATTAATCTATTTTAACCGATTTCATTTAGATTCCTTTTTCTTTCCATCACACTTAGATATCCCACACTGATAACAGAAGTTATGCCAAAAACGGTGAAATTCTCCAAGAGCCTGGCCGCAAATTTACTATATCTATCTAAATCTAAACTTATTTATAAATGGAACTTTGTCTGTGCGTGTGTGTCCTTTACCTATAGACTCCGAAATGGTTGAACCGATTTTCTTGAAAATTTACACAGTTGTACTATAAGCGTCTGCGAGTGTTCTTAGCTAGGTTTTGTGTCGAGATACTCCCGATAAATATCGAAAATCGATAATCAAAAAAATCGCGTTATAGAAGGAGCGGTCCGATTTTAATCAAATTTGGTACACTGATAGACAAAGACATAAGAAACGATATTCAGAAGTTTCAAGGTTGCGGTTCTTACAGTAGTGCAGAAAATCGATAATATATATATTTCTATATATATATATATACATTTGTGTGTGTGTGTGTGTGTGTGTGTGTATGTATATATATAAAAGGCAAGATGTTTTGTGTGCGTCTGTTTATCTACTGTATGTCTGTATTTTTCAGCCCTTTTATTTTACTTTTTACTTCAGATTTGGCTCTAATTAGGTATAATTGTAGTTCTTAGTCTCAGCCATGATACCATTTACTCAGAGGACTTATTTAGCCTTTAAAATTCAGTTTCCGACGAAAAAAACTTATTTGGTATCGATACCAAGAAATCAAAATTTGACTTACATCCATTCATTTTTCTTTCAGTCTACGGTTTCACTTTAACTGGAAGCAACTATTGCTTTTTAGTCTTTCGTGCCAACGTCCAGTGGATTAGTTTTAAAGCTTTCATTACACCCGAGCAACGCCGGGCTATACAGCTAGTACATATATGAAATGATTTGTTTGGACATTATTTTTTTATCGATACTTGTATTTAACTAGATATTCTGCTTTTAATTTAAACAGTATTATATATTTATATCTACCGGCCTGATTATTTACGATAAATTTTTATTACGAATATTTGTGTTCAAACAAATCCTTTCAAATTGTCTGTTGTTTATAATCAAGTTTCGTTAATCTTCGTTAATTTCCGTAACATGTTTACATTTGTTGACATTATAATACATTTCAGAGCAGATATGGTTATTGCGATAGATCGAAAATTGTGTTATATAGGCTTGATTAGAACCTCGTTTAGACTAGTGGTCATTCGTGGTCAAGAGGTCTAAGACGTGCCATATCACATAGTAGCTTTCCCTATGTGGATAGAGGTCGCAGGTTTGAATCCTGCCGAATAACACACATTTTCATAATAAAAATTTATCGAAAATAATCAGGCCAGTAGATATAAATATATAATACTGTTTAATTAAAAATAGAATATCTACTTAAATACGAGTATCGATAAAACAATAATGGTCAAATAAATCATTTCAAATTGTTGGTTGTCCATAACCAAGTTACGTCAATCTTCGTTATATATATATATATATATATATATATATATATATATATATATATTATTGTTTAGAACATATACAAATTTTCATCTACTACAAAGTGTACATTTAGTTTCCGATATTGAAAGGACAATGTCTCATCGGGTAGTGTGAAAAGAAAATGGATATTCTTTATCTTATATTTGGCAAATTGTGTGTGAGAGGTAGGTAGGGTGGGAAATGGTAAATAAGATTTGTAAGTTGTCAGAATTTGAAGGAAAAGAGAGAAGAGATAGAGGAGAGAGGTGATTAATGGACGTGCTGAAAATGTTATAGACAGATTTAACATTAGAAGATAAGGCATGGTCCTTTATGGGGAGGAGTAGGAGTGGGTGCGATGAAGTGGGAGTAGGGATTGCTATTTGGTAAATATATCTGTATTAGTGCATTATACGACTACAAATATTTTTGTATTTAAAGTTACTTTTTATAATGAATGTATTTTTTTATAATTTAACCAACAATTCGGGTTTCAATCGGATGTCTAGCCGTACTGATGAGCTGTGATGTAGCAAAATAGGACAGTATGTCGATGACTCTCTTTATATATAATGTGGAGATGCTAAAGAATTGTCACTCTAACCCAGACTGAAAAAGAAAAATATATTTAATCAATTTTCGGATGATCGTTGAGCCGATAAATTATCAGCACCCCCTCATACATTGATGAGATTCCCTTAAAAACCTCGATAAGCGCAGAAAATGCATGAAGTTCAGTGGTGCAAACAAAATCTATTTTTTTCTGCATCCATTGTTAGACAACCAAATGCAACGATCAAAGTGGCTTTTTCACTGGGGACGAACTCACGCTTTTGTTTTATTTAGCCGTAAATCGTTCAGGTCAGTTCGCTGATATTCCACAGACCGATCCCAGCTCTAATGTATCCCACGTGTAACCCAGAATGTGCTGTATGCATTCTTTGACAGAATAAAAATAAAAAACAACAAAAAAACATTCCTCTCACGTTTGATGTTGAGTCATCAACTTAACATTCGTCTGTGTTCTTGCAGAAATTTGAAATCCCAGGCAAGCGAGCCTAACGGGTGTTTATTCCTTTCTTTTTCTTTTTTTTTTTTCAAGCATCCAGATAGTAATGACGATTTACATAGAAAGAAGCTATTTTGCCATTTCAGGTAAAATAGACAAACATGCTTTTAAGCCTATTTTATCAGTCTAGGCAAAACAGAACCACGGGCTATTTTGCCAGTAAATAGATTTTATTATGATGAAGGCAGGTAATGTTAAAACGGAACGAGAAATCAGAGAGCCAAGTTCGAATTTCAGTTAAATTCGTTGCATTCACTTAAGCACAAATAGCCATGGGAGAGTTATTAATCCGTCTCTTCTCCCTCTAGCTATGAGTTAAATAAGACAGATTAGGTTCTATATCTCTGGCTGACAACCAGTCTACCGCAGAAGATAATGGCAATCTACTGCGGGAAAATATTCTGCAAAGTTAGTCTTGTCACGTCAGAGATAAACTTCAATTTGCTGCAGTTGTGCCGTAGTTTTTTTTCCTTATTTATATGGAGTTTGGTGTAATTCAATATTTTTGATATGTGAGTGGTTTTACTAATATTTATGATTGCTTCTGTTCTGTTGACTTCTTTATAAATGTTGTATACTTGCAAACTTCGATAAGTGACAAATTTCTCCACATTAATTATATATATATATATATATATATATATATATATATATATATATATATTGTGTGTGTATTTTGGCAGCATTTTTTCATTAATGCAGGTTTCATTGAATAATATAGATAAGTTTTGTCTATTAATTTTGTGTAGGATCCGTTCATACCGTCTGATATTCTTGATCGTGATGTCGTTGAAAGACAACAAAAAATCACAGTAATTGTAATTAGTGCCAACAACGCTGATCAGAATTCCTTAAAACTCCCTAAAATTATTGGTGACTATAAACCTGGTTACATATACGGAACCATAAAAACTCATAAACCTAACTATCCTCTCCGCCCCATCATATCCCAAATTCCTACTCCTGTATACCAGTTAACTAAACATATTAACCAGCTTATCACACCCTACCTTCCGAGTAAATACAGCATTAAGTCAACCCTAGAGGCAATCCAAATCCTCCAGAGTGAAAAACCTAACAATGAAATCATAGCTTCACTTGATGTGGAAAACCTTTTTACTAATGTACCCGTCAGTGAAACTATTGATATAATTATAAGAAATGTTTACAGTAATCCTTCATTACCCCCACTCCAAATTAATCCCAACATCCTAAGAAAAGTTCTACTAGCTTGTACTACTGAAGTGCCTTTTGTTGATCCAAACAACACTATATATACAACGTGACGGAGTCTCCATGGGTTCAGTGCTTGGTCCGACTTTTAGTAATTTCTACATGTCTAACCTTGAAAATACTACCTTTGCAAAATTTAAAAAACCATCACTATATCTACCCTATGTTGATGATATCCTACTATTAATTAAAAATACCGACGAAATCTTACAACTTCAAAAACAGTTTCAAAATAACTCAGTTTTAAAATTCACTTATGAACTTAGCAATGATAACAAAATTCCTTTTCTTGATATATTAATTAACACTGATAACAATAAATTTACTATGTCACCGTATCAAAAACCCCCTAATAAAAATCCCTCCACACTCAATTATATTAGTGAATGCCTCCACTATTACAAAATAGCCATTATAAAAAATCTATTATATCGTGCAAAAGTCAATTCATCTACAAATCAGATCTTCCACAGTGAACTAAAAAACATAAAACAGACACTCATCAATAATAATTTTCCCAACTACATAGCTGATGAACAAATACGTTATTTTCTTAAAAAGCTTAACATGTAAAAACCAACACATGATACTAACCCAACCAATCCTAAACATATCACTCTCTTATACCGTAGCCAGATGCACTCCAACTACCAACTAGATGAAAACATCCTAAAAAAAAACTCATAAATACTAATATTTCTTCAACAGACTCTAACAAAAGAATTAAGTTTATTATATATTACACTAAATCCACTACATCTAATTCATTCGTCCGCAACGACTCTTCCCCCCACCATTAGTGATTTGCAAAAACCAATGTAGTATATAAATTCATATGTCCATTTAGAGAATGTATCTCTAACAACCTCAATAATATCTACAATGGCCACAGTACAAATTCGCTCTCACGGCGTCTGACGTTGCACTTAAATGAAAATTCAAATATATTCCGTAATTTAAAACAACACCTAATTTGCATAATACTAGAACCTTTCGAATTCTCTCAATTCTACTGGAATTTTAGACGATCTTCCAAAACGTTCTATTCCTAATTTCTCTATTTTTACGACTACTCCATGAATTAAAACTTTTTGTGATATCAAGTAGGACTCAAAAGAATTCCTTACTTACTACAACTAATATTAACAATGTTATTATTATTTTTGGATATAAATGCATCCTCGTAAGAATATATATATATATATATATATATTAATCATATCACCCCGAGCAAGGCGGTAACGCCACTGAAGCGCAAGGGGCTACGTAGGAATCAAAAGATTGTAAAAGTGAAAGCCGGAAACCTCATCATAAACAAGGAACAAGGGATGAGCCTCTTCACCTGTTCAATAGATGTGGGTTGAGTGTGAACCGGCCGATAGTTTAGTCTATCTACTCCTATTGAAAAAAAAAAGAAAACAGTGAAAAGATTGGAAAAGAGAAAGCCGGAAACCACATCCTAAACAAGGAACAAGGGGTGAGCATTTTCACCTGTTCAATAGACGTGGGTGGAGTGTGAACCGGGCGATAGTTTAGTCTATCTACTCCAACTGAAAAAAAAAAGAAGAAAACAGTGAAAAGACTGGAAAAGAGAAAGCCGGAAACCACATCCTAAACAAGGAACAAGGGGTGAGCATTTTCACCTGTTCAATAGACGTGGGTGGAGTGTGAACCGGGCGATAGTTTAGTCTATCTACTCCAACTGAAAAAAAAAAAAAAGAAAACAGTGAACAGATTGGAAAAGAGAAATCCGGAATATATATATATGTATATATTAAAAAATATACATCCATAATAAATAAAGTACGACATATAAAGATAAAGGATAAAGAAAGGTTTATTTAATATACGGTGCTGCACAAAAAATCCCACAAGAAAAATTGCCCTAACCTCGTTTCATGCGTTACGAAATCATCAGATGCATATTGTGGACAAACCGATTTTAGATTTGAATTTTGTTTTTTGATACTGGCGTTGTTTAAGTTCGTCATAGATTTTTTTTTTAATCATATCACCCCAAGCAAGGCGGTAACGCCACTGATGTGCAGAGGGCTACATAAGAGTGAGAAGATTAGAAAAGAGAATACCGGAAACCACATCCTAAACAGGAAACAAGGGATGAGCCTCTTCACCTGTTCAATAGACGTGGGTGGAGTGTGAACCGGGCGATCAAGTCTATGGTGTAAATTTTTTCATTTATTAAATATATTATTTTAATTTGGTTTATGCTGAAACCTAGAAATGAAAATAAAATCGTAGGAGCATTTTTGTAAAAAAATATTAAATATTTTTGGCGCCATATTATACGTAAGTTATAAGGGGGTCAACTTTGTTTATTATATTTATTTTATTTTCTGTTGGCGAAGGGATTGAAAAAAGCCATGGGGACGAAAATATGAATAAAAATGTATGTATGCATATGCATATATGTAAGATAATAATAAAAAATGAAACAAAGAAAGATTATATATATATATATATATATATATATATATATATATATGTGTGTGTGTGTGTGTGTGTGTTCAAACAAATCATTTCAAATTGTCGGTTGTTTATAGTCAAGTTTCGTTAATATTCATTAATTTCCGTAACATGTTTACATTTGTTGACATTACGATATATTTCAGAGCAGATATGGCTGTTGCGATGAATCGAAAATTGTGTTATATAGGCTTGGTTAGAACCTCTTTTAGACTGGAGGTCATTCGTTGTCGAGAAATCTAAGACGTTTCCAGATCAAATGGTAGCTTCCCCTATGTGGATAGGGATCGCAGGTTCGAATCCTGCTGAGTAACACACATTTTCTAAATAAAAATGTATCGTAAATAATCAGGCCAGTAGATATAAATATATAATACCGTTTAATTAAAAACAGAATATCTACTTAAATATGAGTATCGATCAAAAATAATGTTCAAACAAATCACTTCATATATACATTTTTTCTAAACATATGCTGTTAAATATGAGACAATTAATGTCTATTATGTTTAATCATGAGCCATTCTAAACATCGTATTTTGGCTTTAATTTCAGGTGAAAGCTTAGAACCAACTTAACAAAACATTATCCAAATGTTGGAGAAATTTGTCTATAATTTCAACTGAAATTAAATCTAAAATACGACGTTTAGAACGGCTCATGATTAAACATAATAGACGTTCATTGTCTCTTATATTTAACAGTATATGTTTAGAAAATTATCTGCTGCCGCGATATACTATATATATATATATATATATATATATATATATTCTTAAATATCAAAGACAATAATTCTCTATTATATTTAATCATGAGCTGTTATAAACGTCGCATTTGGGTTTTAATTTCAGGTGAAAATAAAGACAAAAATTGTCAAGCGTTTGAATATATTTTATTATTATACTGATTCTAAGCTTTCGGCCCTCATGAGCCATCTTCAGAGAGGTTACAGGGACGTTAACATAAAGGCATCCACCATCAAAAATACTATTAGCTTGTGTTGACATAAAACATTACTATGCGCCGATAATAGTCTCCGAATAGCAGACGCAGGTTGTAAATTTGTAATGCGGTTCTTTGACGTCACACTACATGAGAGACCGAAACGTTAACAGAGCCATATGTCTACATGCAATAAAATGTGTTGTGACTAGATTGAAATGTGATTTTATTGCGTGTTCGTTGCTTTGATTTAATGTAGACCGCCTCCAATATCTGAAGATTCTTTTACTATCTGAATGTGTGAGTATTATTATTGTGTTATCTACTAAAAGCTGTCTAATATTACATACATGGCTATGTTTTTCTGAGAAATGTTGTTTAATAGAACCATGATCAGAAAGATGGCAAGTAAGTCTGTGCATTTTCTCACTTTTTCCTCTTTGTTCTCCTCTTCGCTTCCTGCTTTTTTTATGTGTCCTTCCTTTGCTTCTTTAATTCTTTTTCTTTTGTAGAGGCATTGTTTTTTTTGTTTTTTTTAAAGCAAATCGATTTGGACCCAGACACCATGTAACCGATATTTATATCTGCCTACAATTTACTGCTTGCCTAAATTTAAAATTTCTCCCTCTTAGCCGTTTCCATTAGCACTTTCCTCTCAGTGCTTTCTCCCTTATTTTCCTCTTTGCTTTTTTGTTTCCTCTGTGTCTTTTCCTTTCCTCTTCTTTCCCTTTCTTCATTTCTCACCTTTTCTTATCTTTTCTACCCCCTTACCTTTTCCCCTCTTTTTTAATATCTTACCTCCTAAAAAACGATTTCCAGAAATAAAAAAAACGGGTGTTATTTACAACTTTTTTCAATGAAACGTGTTTTACCATCATTATTATCTATCTGATGAGACATTGTTCTTTGAAAGTCGAAACAAAATGTACAATTTTGTAGTATTTTGTAGTTTGTTCATGTTCTAAAGTATAATTAATATATATATATATATATATATATAAAATTTCGTTCATTATCTTTGTATCTATCTGTCTGTCTGTCTCTCACTCTCTCTCTCTCCACACACACACACACACACACACACACACACACACACACACACACACACATATATATATATATATATATATATATATATCAGTCTGTTCATTATCTCTCTATCTGTTTATCCGTCTGATGTTTCTCTTCCTCTCTGTTTCTCGCTGTTTCTCTCTCTCTCTCTCTCTCTCTCTCTCTCTGTATATATATATATATTTATTTATATATATATATATATATATATATATATATATATATGTATGGTAATATTTTTTATTATAAGATTATAATAAAAACAATTTATTGCAACACAAGAACCGTTGTGTTTCGGGACAATCTTATTAGCACCTCGTCAGGCAGTGTAATATTTTTTGATATTTCACTGCCTGATGAGGTGCTAATAAAATAGTACCGAAACACAATGGCTTTTGTGTTCCAGTAACCTATGTTTTTTATATAATAAAATATTACCATATATCGAGCACTCTTATGAAAATAAACCACTACAAACAGTGGATTGCCAACGCATTAGTTTGAACTACTTCTATGATATATATATAAAATTTCGTTTCAAACGTTATCTTTAGTGGATACCCGTAATTGAACCTGCATTTTCGATAACGTTGGAATCGTTGACCGCAGGTTCAGATAATGTTTATATTACGGATACGAAAGTTGAGTTTTCGGATTCTTGAGAAGTTACGTTTGCGTGCTCTTTTTTTATTGTTTCTGTTGCTTCAAGTCTTTTGTTCATCTTTGAGGAAATTGCAGACTCTCGAGGAGGTGTGAACGGGTGGATGTACATTCATTTAAAAGAGTAACTGAAATATGATGCTCTCTTGATAACCACAATTCTATCGTTTCAAGTATCGGTTTCACTTTTGAAAAGATTGACCAATCTTTGCTGCTATATAGGCGTACATATATCACGTAACAGTCTAGTACTCTTTTCCTTGTTTCTGTTGCTTCGAGTATTTCGTTGATCTTTTAGGAGATTATATAGCATTCGCTGCCATATAGGAGAACAGATATCACGTGACAATCCAATACTCTTTTTTATTGTTTCTGTTGCTTCGAGTTTTTCGTTCATCTTTGAGGGGACTGTCTAGCATTCGCTGCCATATTGGATAGATATCACGCCGCAGTCAAGTACTCTTTTCTTTGACTCCAACAAAATCTTTCTGTCTCTTAATACTTTACTCGGCATTTGAAATGCTTCTTTTACCATGCCAATCCATCTTCGGATCTCAGTATCTGTTAGAATACTCTGTTAGAATGTTTCTAGGTATTTAAACTTTTGTACCTGTTTGATTTTAGTGTCCCTGCCTTGTAGTTGTTCTTTTGGTGTTCTCTTTGCGCTGATACTTTTATATGAAAATAAAAAAAATATACATATACATACATGTACACTGTTGGGACGCCCGCACCTATTCGGCTTTAATGGATTATTCCATTACTATGTAAAGTAATGGTGGCATCTACGTGAGAGAGTGTGCCAAGCAGCCGATCGACAACTCAGTCGTAGACTTCCGGTGACTACCCGGAAGTACCCATCGCTCATACTACGGCTTACAACGGTTGAGACGATTAACCTCTATTCTTGTATTGTATACTAATAACCTTTGTAAATACTATTTTCACGGAATACAATCATTAATCTATTCCTGTTGTTGAGTTATTTATTCTTACTCACGACATAACATACACAGACATAGATAATCAAACAGTGCTCAATATAACAGAGCTATTAAGTGTATATATATATATATATATATATATATATATATATATATATATATAACGGTTATAGCAATAAGAATTTCACGCGAACACACACACGCAGATATAAATTATATATATATTTTCATGTGTATTTTTTATTCAGTACTCACACACACATTTCACGTTTATCGTAGTAAAAATGCACGCACAGATACATGTGTGTACGTGTAGCCTTTATTACCCTAGCATACGTGCACGGAGACGCACACATATATGTTGTGGTGCCTTACTACGAGGAATGGGCTCTTCCTCTTCTTATATATTATTACATGCGTTCCGGAAGGCAGTTGACTGGAGTTAAGTATGGCAGTTAGGACGACAGCTAGTACGCAGTTAAAGCCAGCTACTATTCAGGCAATAAGCAGCGTAACTGTACTGTTCGGGCTTACTTATTTCTATTTACTGATTATTAACACTTATCTTGTACATATGTTCTTGTTATACTAATACACTGTTTTGAACCTATCTTCTGTGTTCCTTGTCTTACTTCCGAAGATCCACAATATATATATATATATATATATATATATATATATATATATATATATATATAACGTTTAAGAAATACATAGATATATATGCGTGTGTGTATTTCTTATTACTATAAAAGTTATATACACACACACACGTGTGTGTGTGTGTGTGTGTGTGTGTGTGTGTGTGTGTGTGTGTGTGTATTCCCAGATGTAGTGTATCTATAAAATAGACTAAATAAATAAAAAAAAAACAGAAAAGAAGAAAGAAAATCTGCACTTAGCCGACACGGTTCATCCTCTGAGGTTTTGTCTTGATAAAATCCCTCAGTGAACAAAACGCGTTGGGTTACTACAGATTTATATATATATATATATATATATATATATATATATACTGTGTGCGTGTTCAGTTTGTTTCCGATTCATGACTCATTCTTTCAGTATTTATTCCTGTTTAACAATTCCGTAGACTTCCTGATTATTCCAGAGCAACCCATCAGAAAAAAATACCTCTCACCGTCCCTAATCCGGTGTAAAACACATCTTCCCTCACCTCTCTCAAACTTGAAACTTCACCGTCAACATCTCACTCCACCACCGTCCGTCTCTACTCAAGGCAAATTCCATCGGCAGCTGCTATCAATACCCACTGGCCCCATACAGCCTGGAAGAATGCCTGTCTCGAAGCAAAAGTTTTGATTTCGTCGTCGGATAAACGCTGTGCTAATGAAACTGGGCATTAATTGGAACTATTTTGATTGGGCGAGTGACAAACAGAATGAAACTTGTTACTTTTTTTTTTTTAAATAAGGAACCAGGTTTGGGTGTGGTTGAATGGCGTGGACTTGGTCCTTGTGTGAATAATTTGTTCGACTAAAAATTGTCATAATAGTAAAAATAAAATTTAAATTATCCGATTATTATGCGAATTGAACGTTCAAAAGACGGACAAAAGGAACGAAGGGGGAGAGGTTGAAAATTGTACGGGGAAGTTGATGTTTATCTATTACGCCGAAATACACACACACACACACACACACATATCGCACATTCAGTAATGAATTAGACCACTCTGGCTATTGGCGTATGATACATCATAAGCTAAAAGTCTGCCTTCTTCTGCCGAGTGCTCATAAGCCCAGAGGTAGAATAGCCGACTGACGCCAATTCACTCGGATTTCAATCCTGGGTTAACTGGGTTAAAAAGCAATCGGATGTGTAACTGATGAGCTGTGATACAGCTGAACAGATCTGTCAATGACTATATATATATATATATATATATATATATATATATATATATATATATATATGGTTAAATAATGAAGGCAACAGGAAAACTATCTTTTTCTCGCCTACGCGTTTCGTCCTGTTATGGAGTTTATAAAGGTAAAGAGATGGTGTGAATTTTATTTTAAATAATGTATTTATAAACAAAAAAGTGGTTCGTAACTAAAAAACAAAAAACGCAAGTTACCAACCATTTTTTTGTTTATAGATACGTCATTTAAAATAAAATTCTTTTTGCCCTTAATAAAGTTCATCATAAGATGAAACACGTAGGCGAGTTAAATACAGTTTTCCTCTTTTTTTCTTTATTTAACCATATTGTACTTTTCCTTGAATTATAACTTAGTAGATTTTTGCATATATATAATTTATCGGCCATAATTATTAGGCAAGCCATTCTTAAAGAAATGATGTATTTCACACAATTTTTAGTGGATAATTCTAAATTAAAAAAATGGTTACTTTTGTTATTATTCAGTCAGTTAAGTGCCATATGTGATACACGCTTTGGTCGATCATGTCTCTAAAGAGCCGTTGCTGCAACCCCTGGAGCCAGAATCAGCTTTTGCCATTATTGTAATATTGTTGTTCGTTGTTGACATGTCAGTTTCTGCGATTTTTACAAGTGAAACCACTTGAACAAAGATATATACACGCACTGACAACAGGGTCGCAAGAAGTTATATAAACACCCGACTAACGAGGAGTGAAAAAGAATCGAAAAAGATCGAACTTTTGAAGAAAGTCCCGAAACCTCATACCTCAACTGAATGATACAAACTAAAAGCAGAACAATACTCAGCTAATCGAAGGATGACGATGATGATGGATGCTAGGGTTGCTAGCCCTATATTTCAGCTAGTTAAGTTCCATACGTGTACACTTAGGCGATCATGTCTCGAAAGATACATGACTCACTTGTCGAAAGATTTTCTTGCAGTAGGTTTCCATTATTTACTGCCAACCAACGCTATAGAACCCAATATGTCATGCTATTTAAACCATAGATGGAGAGAGAAGTGACGGATTAATATTTTTCCCAAGGTTACTTGGAACGAATTCAACTAGAATTCGAACTCGGCACTCCGATTTCTCGTTCCGAGACGATATCCACTACACCACAACGTGCATCCCCATTTAACTAGTTTATCTCTCTCCTACACTGGTTACCAAACAAGGCTAGAGAGTCACGTCTACTACTTAATGCAAAAGAATTTATGAGAAAATAATTGAGACTTTAAAGAACCTCTTCGCCAGGGACGCGTTCATTCGTGGTATATGATTTCTTCTAACAATGCATGAATACAAAGGCGACTGCTTTTGAACCAGTTTTTTTGATGACCTGGTGTGCGTAGCCATTTTTAAAGTGCAGTCAAATTAGGAAATCGAAAGTATTTTACAGGATTTAAAGACTGGAAATAGAATTGCCATTATACGTGATTCCTCTGACAGGCATTATCTGGGAGCACCTCCGAATTTATTTGGATTTGCTTTATCGGAGACTGAGCGTCGTCGTCGGAAGAGAAAAAAAATTCGCCTCTCGTGATGAAGGGAGGCTTCTTGTTAGAACGCCTATTGGGAGTCATGTATATTCCAGACCTTAAATGGAACCTATATATATATATATATATATATATAATCTAGTAAAATGCGCGATTTTATGATCAGTTTTTTTTACGCTAAACCTAAGGGATCACATGATACACATGATACATGATTTTTTCTTTCTTTTTTTTTTTTTTTTTAATAATAATACATTAAAAGTCGTGTATTTTCGGCGACCGGTTGCACTTTCCACAAGCAAAAAAATGAATAAATAAATAAAATCCAGAGGTTACACTAAACCTGAAATGGGGTTATGTATACGGTTGCCCACTCGTATCCGAGGATGCCTGTCTACAAGGGCGGCTAGCTAATCCCTATTGCAGACGTTTACTCAGGCACACTTGTGCTTGTTCACCACCCATAGAACCCACCTGTTGTTTATACTGCAACTATGTTGAGCAGAAGTTAGTTACACTTTCGGGATGAGAATGCGCTATCTGGCGTGAAACATTGGGTGAACAATAACGATCAAATTCTCGGTCACAATGGCTTTCGACTTTGAGCTAGGACAACCGTCGACGGCTCTTCACAGGGAGCCGTCTACCCAATTTCACTCACAAATCTTGTTATGCTTTTAGGCATTTTCCAAAAGCACTTTCCAAATATGCTGCAGGCTGGGATCGTCGTTCCTTCCAGAAATCGACTATTGCTACTATTTGTCAGAAAGCGAATGTTCTAACCACACTTGTCAATTTATTACATATATATATATAAAAACATGTTACGGAGACTAAAGAATTTTAACGAAACTTGGTTATAAGCAACCGACAATTTGTAATTTAATATACATACACACACATATATATATATATATATATATATATATATATATGCTAGCAGTATAGCCCGGCGTTGCTCGGGTGTAATTAAAGCTTTGAAACTAATCCATGGTCCTGGAGCTCAGAATCAGCTTAAAGAATATTTGTGTGAAGTTTGGTGAGAATCGGATAAAAATTGTGGATTTGTATAAAGGACATATAGACAGATAAACAAACACACACACAAACATCTTGTCTTTTCTATATATATATATATATATATATATATATATATATATATCGATTTTCTGCACTATTGTAAGAACTGCAATCTTGAAACTTCTGAATATCGTTTCTTATGTCTTTATCTATGAGTGCATAAAGTTTGATTAAAATCGGACCACTCCTTCTATAACCCGATTTTTTCGATTATCGATATTTATCGCAGGTACCTTGACACAAAACCCAGCTAAGAAGAAAAGAAAAAGAAAATCGGTTCAGCCGTTTCGGAGTCTATAGGTAACGGACACACATACACACAGACACACACAGAGATAAAGTTCCATTTATAAATAAGTTTATATATATATATATATATATATAGTCAACCGCATACAAGCCCGTTTCATGAACATCCGCTTACTTTCAGTTAGGATCGACACTCGACCGATTTGACATTAGAGAGCCTACCTCTGAGCTATCGGCGTACGTTTGAGAGCGGAGGAATGTTTTAACGAGCTATATATACGCGGTGTATACACAGCCAACAGTCAAGCGTAATGCATAAATCGTAAAAGTTATTACTGTTATTTTAAATTTTCCCCTGTGTATTTATGTGTGTGTGACGCTGTGAGTGTATGTGTGTGTGTGGTAATAAGCGATGGAACATTCTAGAAACTGAGTGAGATAAAGGATATACATACATGCACACATAATGAATGAAAGTTGCTAAAAAAAATGCTTTTAATTTACGAGATTCGAACACGGGATTCGTGGCCACTTTTTTTTCTGTGACAAACACCTTAATTTGGAAATTCTCGCAAAAATCAAATAATAGTCGGATTTTAATGAAACTTTCCATACTCATTCAAAAATGAATTAAATTATTTTTGAAATTATTACTTTTAAAAAATCTTGGTAAAATATTTAACTCTGTTACCCCCTCTCCGTATAAATCCATAAGATTTTTATAAATTTTAATTGGCTGCAAAATATTTTTTATTAGTTAAACACGGGATTCATTGGGGAATATAAATCATCTATTTTTTTTATTTTAAATTTTTAAAAAAAGCAAACGTTCCAACCTCCCTGACAGGCTCCCACATACTTCGTCTTAACCAGGACGATATACTGTATACGTTCTATCGCTAAAGAGAGCTGAAGAATGGTTGGTTCATTATATCGCTCCAGAAGGTAACTGATCCCTCCTGCCATGGTCTAATATTTACAAGAGCTAGATTTAAAAAAAAAATGATTACTGCAGCGATATCTGCCCAGTAATCATTTTTCATGTTTTTACTTCAAAGTTATCTGCGCAGACTTGTGGGTGCTGAGTTGCTTTGTTGCTATTTTCATGGCAAATATTCTGACAAGCTGTCTTCCTTAGTTTCATCAGATCAGCATGGATGAAATCCCTGAGAACCACACTTAACACGTTTTTGGAGTCACGATTTTCCCTCGCATGAAGTGGAGGGACAATATCGAATCAAAAGCTGCATCTGTTGCAAGGAAAGTTGGTGCACTGTGCCGCTCCAGAAACAAAAAAAAAAACATTTCGGCTCAGAATCCATTTTACACTTTTAAAAATCTACCATTCGTCCTTGCATCGAATACTGTTGTCATATCTAATCGGCTGCTCTTGCTATTCATCTCAGGGTTCTCGACAAAATCCAATGGAGGATCTTCAGCAGCTCAGCTTCAGTCACTTTCTCACCGACCGGATATGGCTTCCCTCTGTCTTTTCTACAAATATTTTCACGACTTTTGCTCTGACGAGCTTCTTTACGTAGTGCCCGACTACATGAATTTAATCGTGCTACTAAATTGGCAGCTAAGTCTCACCCTATTACCGTCAAAATAGTCGAATGTAACTCCTCTTCTAATCCAACAGTTGCTTTTCTCGCATTTCCCATCTGTGGAACTTCCTTCCGTATACTTGCTTTCTGGATAGCTACAATCTGCAAACGTTTGTGCAATCTCAACTCTTTGGTTTCCATCTTTCTCATATCCTTGCTTCGACATCCACTGTGCCTTGCTTTTTTCTTTCACTCGTTTTCTCTCACTGTATTCCCTTACCCCCTCATTGGAAGTATTACCCCCTCTTAGGGTGAAACGATTATCTGGTTCTCCAGCTGTACCTATCAAAATCCTTGACAAAAATCCAGAAAAGAGTCTGCATTGTAATCGATCATGACCTGGCATCTCGACTTCAGTCATTTTCTGAAAGACAGGCGTGGCTTCTCTCTATCTTTTCTAAAAAAAATATTTTTTATATCAACTGCTCTGATTAGCTTTTTCGCTAGTGCCCCGACTACATGAATTTAAGCGTGCTACTAGACTGGCATTTAGGTCCCACTATTTTACTGTTGAAATAGCTCGGTGCAAACGTCACTTCTACTATAACAGTTTCTTTTCCCGTACTTCCCGCCCATGGAACTCCCTTACATTTACTTGCTTCTCTAATAACTAGTGTTATCTATCCTGCATATCTTCATGATCAACACTTACTTCTTTTTACATACGTACAACAAAATCATTTAGTGCCGTTCTAGCTTGTCTGAGATACAAAGGTATTGGAAAAGAAAGAATATGAGGTGGGAAGAACTAAAAGTATATGAATCGATTCGCCACTGACGATATTTTCTATTCCCAGTTCTCCCCGGTTTCTTTAGAACTACACCCGGCATAAAAAAAAGTATCTAATCGGAAGCTTGGGGGCTTTTGAGAAGCGTAAAATTGCGTCATAATTGCCGTTGTTCGCAAAGACACTCTGACACGGGGTTGTAACACCTGTTGGGGTCCCAGATATGGGTAAATAGTGAACCCCAAACAAAGACAAAACACTATGAACGAATAAAAATACTTTTTAAAATCGTTTCACCACTAGCAAGGCGGTACCGCCATTGATGCATAGGAGCTACATAAAAAAGTAAAAGTTTATGCAGGAGGAGAGTGAAGAGAAAGACGAACCTGTTACGGGGGGGGGGGGGTCAAAGAAATAGCAAAAGAAGGATGGGGACACAGGTGTGATGACAGCTGTGAAGGTAGAGTGAGAAAGGAAAGAACAAGATACACGAGGTGATGTAGAAAAGACGAGAGAAGGACTAGAATCAAGTGGATAAAAGATGGGAATTGGCATTTCATTTAAATTCCTGGAGGTTGTAGCCGTCAAGGAAGCAAGTGTACGGAAGGGAGTTCCACAGGCGGGAAGTGCGAGTAAAAAATCTGATGTAGTAGAACTGTCGCCTGCATTTGGGACCTTTTTGCTAGTCTCGTTGCTCGAGTAACTTTTTTGTGGATGGGGCACCAGTGACCAATGCTCATCGGAGCAGACGCCATGAAAATATTTGAAGAACAGAGAGATGGAAGCCACATCCCACCGGTGAAAAGTGACTGGAGTCGAGTTGCCAGGTCTGGACTGATCACATTACAGATTCTCCTTTGGAGCCTGTCAAGAGCCCTGAGATGAACAGCAGGGGCGTCTGGCCAGGTATGATAACAATATTCTACGTACGGTCGGATTGTTGGTGTTTATATGTGCAAGATGGATTCAGGCGGAAAAAAAACTTTCTGAACTGACAGCAGTGGATTTAGCTACTGATGCAACGTAATGGTTCCACTTGAAGTCGGAAGATAAGGTGAGGCCGAGGAGGAGCAGTATATTGCTTTCAGGGAGACTCACTTGGTCCATGCATATGGGGGTCAGAAGAGACTGCCTGTGATGGTTGACAGATAGCAGCTTCATTTTAGAATCATTAAAATTTACAAGACCCAGTCTACTACGGAGTGAAAGTCCTTCTCAAGATCAGATTAGGGAGGTCGTTTATGAAGATCAGAAACAATGTCAGGCCTAGGATAGAGCCCTAGAAGACACTAGCGTTCGTGTGGTAGGATGTGGAAGCATGTGCATTTAAGGTGATCTTCATTATGCGGTTAGATAGGAAAGATTAGATTAGATCAAGCAAGCGTCCAACGATACCATAACTCTGTAGCTGGTAAAAATACTAGCAATTCTTGCTTTCCTGACGGCTACAACCTCCAGAAATTTAAATGCAAAGTTAATACTCATCTACTGACCACTGGACTCTAGCTCTCTCCCCACCTCCGTATAACCTTCCCTTCTCTCCACCTATGTATCTGTCATCGCACCTGCTTTCTCAGCTTTCTATTGCTCCTTCTTAACTAGTTTGTACTCCTCTTCTTCTTCTTCTTCTTCTTCTTCTTCTTCTTCTTCTTCTTCTTCTATGTGCCCTGTCCCTTCAGAACGTAGGTGATCATGGCTCTCCACGTCACCTTATCCCTTGTGGCTCTTAGTATGTTTGCTCCTGTTGCTCCTGGCAACCCCCGTTCCGTCATCCACCTGATCAGACTCTGCAGATATGTTATCCGCTGCCTTCCTCTGTCTCTCCTTCCTTCTATCTGACCAGTCAGTATCAGGTTCTCCAGGCCCTCCTTCCTCATTGCATGTCCCAGGAACTTCAGTTGTCTCTTCCTGATGCTCAGCATCAATTTCCTTTTGTTGCCTCACTCTTTTCTAATTAATCTTTTTACAGTTATGTAGCCCCCTGCACATCAGTGGCATTTCCGACTTGCTCGGGGTGAAATGATTAAAAAAAATATACATTTTCATACAAAAATACTAACAATACACATTTTTATTAAAATAGCCAGGGATGCAATTTTACAGCAGAATTTCCGACAATGTATGAAGTCATGCAGTTAAACCCAAAATAGTTGAAGCCTTAAAATTGTGTTCAAATTATTTAGATTGCGGCATTCAATAACACATAAAGATTGATATGCCGCTAAACAAAATCAACCAACCAAACCAATCAAAATATTCAGATTTCGGCATTAAATAACTCATAGAGGTTGATATGTCGCTAAACAAAAATAACCAACGAAACCAATAAAAATATTCAAATTTGGGCATTTAATAACCCATAGAAGTTGATATGTCGCTAAACAAAATCAACCAACCAAACCAATGAAAATATTCAAATTTGGGCATTTAATAACCCATAGAAATTGATATGTCGTTAAACAAAATCAACCAACCACAACAATGAAAATATTCAAATTTGGGCATTTAATAACCCTATAGAAGTTGATGTGTCGTTAAACAAAATCAACCAACCACAACAATGAAAATATTTAAATTTGGGCATTTAATGACCCATAGAAGTTGATATGTCGCTAAACAAAATCAACCAACCAAACCAATGAAAATATTTAAATTTGGGCATTTAATAACCCATAGAAGTTGATATATCGTTAAACAAATTCAATCAACCACAACAATGAAAATATTTAAATTTGGGCATTTAATAACCCATAGAAGTTGATATGTCGCTAAACAAAATCAACCAACGAAACCACTGAAAATATTTAAATTTGGGCATTTAATAACCCATAGAGGTTGATATGTCGCTAAACAAAATCAACCAACCAAACCAAAGAAAATATTCAAATTTGGGCATTTAATAACCCATAGAAATTGATATGTCGTTAAACAAAATCAACCACCCACAATAATGAAAATATATATATTTGGGTATTAAATAACTCATAGTGGTTGATAGACCGCTAAATAAAATCAACCAACGAAACCAATGAAAATATTTAAATTTGGTCATTTAATAACCCATAGATGTTGATATGCCACTAAACAAAATCAACCAACCAAAACAATGAAAATATTTAAATTTGCGCATTTAATAACCCATAGAGAAATATATGCCGCTAAACAAAATTAAACAACCAAACCAATAAAATATACAGATTTTAGCATTTAATAACTTATAAAGATTGATATGCCGCTAAACAAAATCGAAATATTTATGTATCTATTTTATCCCATTTATTTGATATTATTTTTAATACTAATATATATCAGGGCCGGCTAGTACTACCCTATTACCCACCGAGTAGGGGAAGTTCGATTGGGTGCCCGGGCAGTGCATTGTGACTTTTACTGTTCTATCAACGTTCGCTTTTTTTCTACAGTTATATACGCCACAAGTTAAGCTGTTTATAAAAGGATGGACATTTTCGCATATTGTGACGTCATTCTAAGGTTTTTTTATTTCCAGACATTCAAACTTACTTTTCAATCACAAAAAATGCACTACACTAGTTGCTCGTTTTCGCTCCACATATTAACAAGCGAAAAACTTTCTGAGTAATAGTTAGGTGATTAAATCCGGGTCTTAAGAAAGGGTCAAGAATAATCTTCACGGGTCAAAATTTTTTAAAAGGCAGTAAAAAGAAAAAAAAATGATTTTTTGATGTGGCGTTTGGTAGCTTTTGTAGCCATCAGACATTTCTTTATATACTCTTCAGAACTGAATAATACAAATATTCGTCGAAATCTGTCCGAATGTAAGTCCCTTTGAATAAGCAAGTATTTTATTTCAGCCGCACGCAATAAAAACATCATCACTTCCTTAGAAGTGGCTTAATACTGCTGGAAAGCAACCAAAAGAATTTCTTCTTTACGTTGGCTTTCTCTCTGTGAAAACCCGTTTTATTATTTTGACTCTCTTTTTCATGCACCAAAAGAATAATAAAAGAGGGAAGACCGAACCTTCGACCGTTTCTAACGCAAGCAAAAGAAAACTCTTCTGTATTATGGAGATTTTCCAAGAGTAGTCGAAAGTAACAGACACCTATTAAGGATCGAACTCACTACTCAGCTGTAATGATTCCAGTTTGCTAACCATTACACCACCTTACGCTCTGTCTACCATGCTCATTACTAAAAACACTAGTAAATTCATTGCTTTTTCTTACGACCTTTCTCGCTAAACAACAAGCGTTTTATGTACTTCTTCTTTTATGTGCCGTGTCTCTTCAGGACGTAGGAAGTTATGGCCCTCCACATCTCGCTGTCCCTTGTAGCTCTTAACACTTCTCCCCTTATAAGGCTCAAACCTCACTCCGCCATTGATCTGCTCAAGTATATCAAGTATGTAACGCGTTGCTTTCCCGTGTGTCTCTTTCCATCTATCAGTCCTGCAAGCATCCGATTCTCCAAACCTTCCTTCCTTATTAGATGTTCCAGAAACGTCAGCTGTCTTTTCCTGATTTTAAGTATCAGTTTCTTTTTTGTGTCCATCCTCTGGAAAACCTCATCGTTGCTCATATGTTCTGTTTATGGTATCCTCAGTATCCTTCTGTTTGCTCAAGCTCATCAAGTACGTTAGACGTTGCTTTTCTCTGTCGCTCTTTCTCTCTGTCTTATCTGTAAGTATCAGATTCTTCAAGCCCTTTTTTCTCATTACATGTTCCAGAAACTTTAGCTGTCTTTTCCTGATGTTAAGTATTAGTTTCCTTTTCGTTTCCATCCTCTCCAAAACCTCGTTATTGCTAGTATTTTTAGTCTAGGGTATCCTCAGTATTCTTCTGTAGAACCACATTTCGGTTGCTTCAAGACTTTCCTTCGTCTTTGACGAGATTGTCCAGCATTCGCTTCTATTTTTAAGGGCATACATCACATAACAATTCGATACTCTCTTTTTTGTTTGAAACGAAATTTTCTCTCAAGACTCTACTCAGCTTTTAGAATGCGTCCTTGGCCATGTCAATTCGCTTTTGCATCTCAGTGTCGCACTTTTCGACCTCTGTTAGATCACTTCCCAGTTATTTAAATTTTTGTACCTGCTTGATTTCAGTCACCCGTACTTACCATTTTCAGCTGCTCTTTTTACTGATTATCATGCATTCAGTTTTCTTGTAGTTTATTTGTAGTACTTTTTTTCCACTTTCTGTAACTAGTTCCTATAGGAGGTCTTGTAGTTTACTTTCCGTGTCTGCTATCAGCATTGTATCATCTGCGTATCTTATATTATCCAGATTGCGGCAACCAACAGGTGACGAGGCTCATCCCTTGTTTCCTGTTTAGGATGTGGTTCCCGGCTTTCTTTTTTTTCTTTTTTTTTTTCCAATCTTTCACTTTTTTTTTCTTTTTTCTTTTTTTATTCTCAATTGGAGTAGATAGACTTAACTATCGCCCGGTTCACACTCCACCCACGTCTTTTGAACAGGTGAAGAGGCTCATCCTTTGTTTCCTGTTTAGGATGTGGTTCCCGGCTTTTTCTTTTTTTTTTTATTTTTCCCAATTTTCTTTCACTTTTTTTTCTTTTTTCTTTTTTGTTCTTAATTGGAGTAGATAGACTTAACTATCGCCTGGTTCACACTCCACCCACTTCTTTTGAACAGGTGAAGAGGCTCATCCCTTGTTTCCTGTTTAGGATGTGGTTCCCGGCTTTCTCTTTTCCAATCATTCTACGCTTAAGTAGGCCCATGCGCATCAGTGGCGTCACCGCCTTGCTTGGGGTGATATGATTAAAAAAAAAAAAACAATGACTAATCTTGGTAGGACTTTTAGCGTTCTCAGAATTGTCTCGTTGTATAGGTTGAAAAAATCCGGTGAGATGAGGCATTATTGTCTTACATTCCTTTTGTATTCTTGTATATTTGCTGAAGACGTTTTCAGTCCGTCTGCAGGCAGTTTGTTGCCAATACAGGTTTTTATAATTCTAATGTGCTTCTAGAATATATCAAATTTTCCGTCTCCATCAGGTCTTTGTTGCGTAATTTGTTAAAGGCTGTTGAAGGCGTTCGCGTAGTTTATAAACACGTACATCTCCATATTTATCGGCCCATCTGACAACATCCTAAGCATAAATATCGCGTTTCTTATTCCAGTGTGCCGTCCCTAAATAAACTAGCCTGTAATAATTGTCCTAAGAAATAAAGAAACGGGTAACACAAATAATACATGTACAATAATTAATTTTATATTACACAAAACACTTCCCTGCTGTGATATATATATATATATATATTACAGGCTAAAATCTGCCTCCACTTACCGACGGCCCATAGCTCAGAGCTAGTAGAATCGTCGACTGACGCCAATCCGGTTGAATTTCAATCTTGGGTAAAAGCAATCGGATGTCTAACCGTACTGATGAGCTTTCTGAAGATGACTATATATATATTTATATATATAAATAAAGTTTATTCGCCTGAAGAGAGTCAAATTTAGACTCGAAACACGTACAGCGACACAAATACCATTATGCACACTTGATATATCATACAAAAGTAATATTAATTATGATAGTAACAATAAATCTACACTTTAAGCAAAACGCTCACGGCTTCTCGCACATTTTCGTATATATATATATATATATATATATATATACGGTATCTGGACAATTTGCCGAAAGAAAATTTGCCGACGGACAGTTCGCTGAGAGACAATTCATATACAGGTTAATTGGTCGAAGCTTTAACTCTTTTTATGTTCAATCTCTCATCTAATTGTTTTTCTTAGAACATTCTAAGGCCATCAGTCGTCAGCATGGAGTTTGCTAAGACAGAACGAAGAGGCAGAAAGCTTTTATTTGAGGGATACGCCTATAATGTTCACAAAACTAAAAAATCTAAAAGCCGAACAACAATCAAGACAAACAACAATCAAGACAAACAACAATCAAGACAAACAACAATCGATGATGTAATTAGCAGAACATCTTCCGAACATTCGCATCCACCAACACCTGGATATTTCACCGACAGTTTCTAAAAAAAAAAAAAAAAAAAACAAATTAAATAAAATGGAGGAGAACTTTAATTTGACAGACTTTCGGTGAAATGTCCGCAGACGTATATATATATTAATCATATCACCCCGAGCAAGGCGGTAACGCCACTGATGTGCAGGGGGCTACATAGGAGTGAAAAGATTGGAAAAGAGAAAGAGAAAGCCGGAAACCACATCCTAAACAGGGAACAAGGGATGAGCCTCTTCACCTGTTCAATAGACGTGGGTGGAGTGTGAACCGGGCGATAATTTAATCTATCTACTCCAATTGAAAAAAATAAAATAAAATAAAATAAAATAAAGAGTGAAAAGATTGGAAAAGAGAAAAACCGGAAACTGCATCCTAAACAGGAAACAAGGGATGAGCCTCTTCACCTGTTCAATAGACGTGGGTGGAATGTGAACCGGGCGATAATTTAGTCTATATTTCATGCAAGAATCTGTTCCTAAAAACAGCAGTCTTTTGAAAAAAATCAGTTCGACAAGAACTTTCTCCTTTCAGTTGGAATATATATATATATAGTCATCAGCAGACAGATCTGTTTCTCTGTATCACAGCTCATCAGTAAGGTTAGACATCCAATTGCTTCTAACCAGTTTTGAAACCCGACCGAATTAACATAAGTCGGCGATTCTAACTTTGAGCTATAGACGCTCGGTAGTGAGCGGCGGACTTTAGCGTGTCATATACAATGTAAACACACGCCCTTAGCCGAGAGTGTTCAAATCCATTACTAAATGAAAGATATATATATATATATATATATATATATATATATATATATATATATATATATATATTTCATGTGTGTTTACATTGTATATTACACTCTAAAGTCCGCCTTCCTTTAGCGAGCGCCCATAGAAAGATATATATATATATATATATATATATATATATATATATATATATATCAGCCTAGGAACGATGAAAAGAGACAAAATGTAGATCATAGTCTTAATAATTCATTGTTCAGTAACTAAAACCTCGTTCAATAATTGCAGACTGAAGTTTTCAAAACAGTAATATTTATCTAAATATCGATGTAACTTGAGGTCGGAAACTTTTTAAAAGTTCCCAAGGGTATTAAACTCTTAATTTACGTAAATCTATTTTTGTTTTCTTTGTTTTTTTTGTTTTTTTTGTTTGTTTTTTTCTTTTTTCTGGACATTATTTTGCAATAAAACTAAAGATGACCAGGTTATAAATAAACATATAGATAATTCAATTTAGAGGAAGGATGAATTTTGGGGTGGCCACGAATTAGTATCATTTAAAGCCAATTTGAATTTTCACTCTGTCGTTAATAACGATTATGTCGAGGATAATGGAGCTGCAAAAGGTCAGGTCAATTTTAGACGTAATCAGTCGGCGGGTGGGGAGAGGAATAATACTTTTTCGTTTATTTTGCGAATAATAGCAAGAATTTACTCCGAGAAATATCGACTAATAAACAAACGGAAATCGACAATGGAAATCTATCTATCTATCTATCTATCTATCTATCTATCTATCTATCTATCTATCTATCGATCTATGTCTGTTCATATATATCAATCTATGTCGGTCTGTTCATATGTATGTATATCTATCTATCTATCTATCTATCTATCTATCTATCTATCTATCTATCTAACGCTCCGCACATCAATAGTCAAAATTTAAGCCTACAGCCAACCAATATTATTTACGAATTTACATGTCCTTTGAAGAACATGAAAAATTGCATTAAAACTTAACCATGATACAGTTTCTGTTATTTTTAATGAAATCTGCATTAAAGAGAGATTGCTGCCCAAATATGTAATATATATATATATATATATATATATATATACATATATATATGTGTGTGTGTGTGTGTGTGTGTGTGTGTGTGTCTGTGTGTGTGTCCCAAGTAATCAATAACAAATAATGATATATATGTCTGTTAATATATATCGATCTATCTTGGTCTGTTCATATGTATATATCTATCTTAGTCTTATATATATTATCTATATATTTCACACTCCGCGTATCTATAGTCAAAATTTAAGCCTACAGCCAACCAATATTATTTACGAATTTATATGTCCTTTGAAGAATTTCATAAATAATTTCATAAATAATTATATCTGCCATACAACTACGAAATTAACGTGAAGACTCACGCTGTATCTCTCAGAACAGAGCTCAATTCGATCGCATTTAAACACTCCAGAAGACCTAACAAACCTTATCCGTTACTTGTTGACAACACAAATATCATAGTATTGTTCCTATGCAAAAGAAAAGGCTAAAAATAATGGGACCATTATTAATTAAAAAAATACAACACTCTATAATATCAACAACCAGCATGATAAGAACGTGCTTATCGTGTTCGGTACGTAAAACATACATACTACTCTACAAGCATACATAACACTACATACATTCTGTTATACGTAAAATACCATTCGTTCTCGAAAATGGCTAAGATTAGCCAAAACCGCTCGGAAAACAAAACATTCAGACAATTTTTATATCATTTATGTCCTCAAAAGAAAAAAAAAATCATTAGATCACATGAAAAATTGCATTAAAATTTCGCCATAGTACCTGCAATAATGTCTGTTATATTTAATGAAACCTGCATAAAAGATAAATTGCTGCCCAAATATAATATAATATATATATATATATATATATATATATATATATATATATATATATATATGTGTGTGTGTTTACCCGAAGTAATCAATAACAAATAATGATATCTAAAAATTAGCAAACAACAGTATGCAATAGCTACAAATAACAGCATTATTCCATTATCATTGATATATATGCATATAGATATATATATATTAGTCTTATCTATTTATCTATCTATCTATATATCTATCTATCTATTTTGAGGACCAACTGTTGTACCATTTGGGTCTGACGAGCCGCGATAATAACATCATGACGCGGTGATATATGTATTACCCATTGTAATAATCTAAAATATTTTATATATATATATATATATATATATGTATGTATGTGTGTATGTATATACACACATACATACATATAACCCGGTAGGAACCTATTATTATTGTTTAAATATCCAAACTGATCCAACAGAGAGCTCAATGTAAATTTAATTAACAGAGCAAATATTTATTTATTTATCTGTCAACTCAGATCACATTTAGGGAGAATAGTTATTTCAACATGTCAGTTCGAAACAAGTATTGTCAACCCCAATCAACCAAAGAATAGAGAAAAATTATTGTACCGGAAGTAAGGGTTATTAAAAAATGGGTGGGGAGTGTTGGTAACGATAGGGCAAGCCGAGGAAAATCGTCGTGGTAGTGAATTCCTTTTGGTAGTGGAAAGCAGGTGGTTTGACCATTGGTAAAAAAGATAGTGGGAAAGAAGCAGCGGATTCACCAAATTTACTATTACTATTGTAATTACTATAGTTATGTATATATATATATATATATATATATATATATATATATATATATATATATATATATATATTTATATATATATATATATATATATATATATATAAATATATATATATATATATCTGGAGAAGAAAATTTTAAAAACAGTTTCCACTTCTGCTATATGCGTGACTCTTCAGAAATGAATTGAGTTCTCTCGGTGACTGACGTGTACGTGTGTATACACAGCTTATACACAACACGTTAAAATTTCCCTTCTCTGGTTCCATGCGTCGATGGCTTAGGGAGTAGCGACACCAAATCGTTTGAGTTTCGATCCCAACCAGAAGCAAGTGGATGCGTCTAGCCACACTGATGAGCTGTGATACAGCGAAACAGGCTTGTATATATATATATATCGTCTCAAAGGATTTATATTAAAATCATACTTGTTATTTTGAAAAAAAGAGTACATCTGTTTTAATCTATGACTCCAAATTTTCTTGCAATGTTAACTATGAAGGCCTTTAGAAGAATAAACCTTCTTTAACATTTTAAAATACAAATTGAGATACGTAATTAATAATACAATTGAATATTGTTATCTCGTCATTTTTTATCATAAACAGCTTTTAAAGGAAACCCAACAAATTTATGAGTGGTCTACCTGTATTTTATAAATTACGCAAAAAACGTTCGACAAAGTACACCACAAAGACTTGTTAGAGATGCTCGACAACCTCGACATATCCGGAAAAGACATTCGAGTTATCAAGAATCCGTACTGGAGGATGTGAGACAAGGAGGTGTCTTCTCACCGGATTTATTCAGCCTGTGCAGTGAAACAATAATGAGAGTTGGAAATCCTCCCAGGATTCGTCATTGAACAATATAAGATACGCAGATGATACAGTGCTAATAGCAGACACGGATAAAAAATACAAGATTCCTCAGAAGGTAGCAAAGGAAATTGAAGAAAAAGGGCTAAACATAAACTTCAGAAAACCGAATGCATGGTCATCAGTAAAACGGAGTCCCCAAAATGCAAATTACAAATCGAGGATATTAAAATGAAACAGGCGCAGCAATATAAATACCTGGGAAGAATTCTGACAGAGGATGGAAAGTGAGACACTAAGAATTTGAAGACGGATTGACATGGCCACAATGCATTTCAATGGCCAAGCAAAGTACTGAGAAACAGAAAGAATTCGTTTGATATAAAAAAAAAAAGAGTACTGGATTGTTAAAATATTTCTAAAACATTCTCTTTCCAGAAATTCTAAAAGTATACAATCGAGAACGCCGCCGAAAGGCGATCCCATTGGTAAACCAAATTGAAACTAAAGTTTATTTATTTAAAGCATTAAAGTTAGTTTATTTTTAGAATTTCTGAAAATGACGGTTTTAGAAACATTTTACCATCAAACTCCTACTTTAGATATATAGACGACTCCATTCCAATCTATCCAGAAACTACTAACATTGCATATATATATATATATATATATATATATATATATATATATATATTAAATCCAAAAAGGGAAGAGTATATAGGTAAAATCACAAAAACCAGATCCTATTAAATCAATATAATTAATATCAAAATGATCCAGATGGAGGGCGTTATGTAAATAGTATTATCTATTTACAGAGCCAAATCTGTATATATATATAAAAAATATGTACATGTATATTACATAAAAAATATATCTGTATATTATACAAAAGAAATCCGAATTCTACATTCGTTGAATAGCCATTTCAGCGAGAAAATTCTAACAGAAAGACATAAATGTAATCTGTGTTTATTAGAAAAACTGATCTTAAACCATATCAATAATCCTAATTTGCTTAATAAAAAAAGTGATTTAATGACCACATGCAGTCATAGCAAAAACGTACCTAAATTCTTAGACCCAGATTGATATAGAATCCTTTATACATTTTCCCCTTTCTTTCCTCTTTCATTATTTCTTCCCTTTCTTTCTTTCTTTCTTTCTTTCTTTCTTTCGCAATATTACTTTTAACAGTTATGAATTAAACAGCTTTTGCTTTTGTATTCCCGTAGAATATCAAATTTTTAAATCTTGCCATTAAAAAAGCAGTAGATTAATTTATAAGATATACTTCCCATGACCATCGAGTGAACTTAAATCCAAATTTATTAAACTGTCAGTTTGAACTTTTAAATTTAGTGACGAAGAGTTTTAAAAGTAAAAATATCAATTGAATTTAAAAAGTTATATATATATACATATAGTATAAATATATTTGTGTCTGTGTGTGTGTAACATTTTAAGTTCAGTTGATTTTGATTTTTAAAACTCTCACTGTAAGTTTTAATATTAAATTTAATATGGAAATTAGTTCATGCTTATTGCTGAAATTTCATATTTCAATTCAACGCTTAACTTACAAAATTCAATTTAATGTTGATGTTTACAAAATAACAGGACCACCCCACAAACCCTTTGAGTTTCTTTTAAAAACAGTTCTTGATACAATACGATGAGATAACAACATTTTTTAAATCCATATTTTAATTACAATATAATTTAATAATTTAATTTTTTAATTTAAATTTTTTAATTTAATTTAAATTTTAAATTTTAATTTTAATTTTAATTTTAATTTAATTTAATTTTTTAAATTTTTTAATTTAAATTTTTAATAATTTAATTTTTTAATTACAATATAATTTAGATCAGACGCAATAAGAAATTAAAAAGAAAAAAGTGTAGAACTTTTGTAATCGAAGTGATATTGCATTAAAAAACTCTCTGTTTAAATAATTGTTATGGTCCCCTATCTATAGGAATGGTCTCTTCCTCCGTCAATTCAGACTAACCTGCGTAGCTTCCGAGGACGCAGCTAGGACGCAGTTGAGTGGCCGTCTAGTGACAGTCGAGACGCAGCGTAACTATACCCTTTGAACTTACACTCCTATTTTGATAATTACTAACACTTATTATTGTATATATATATATATATATATATATATATATATATATATATGTTCTGTTATTCCAGTATACTGTTTGAACCTACCTTCTTGTTCTGTGTCTTACTTGCGTCCCCTAACAGGCCACAACAACTTAGCGACGAAGGTTTCGCCACAACAACTTCACAACAGTAATAGTTTCCCCGAGGTGACTATTTGAAGCATTTTTACTCTTTCTTCTTCTTCTAGGTAGGTCCGTTGGCTCTAGGTTAGCTATATATATTGTGGTTCTACAGAAGGATGCTGAGGATACCATGGACCGAATATGTTAGCAACATGAGGACAGATTCGAAAAGAAAACTGATACTTAACATCAGGAAAAGACATCTGAAAATTCTGGGACATTTCTGTAATGAGTAAGAAATACTTAGAGAATCTAATACTCACAGGTCAGATAGAGGGAAAGAGAGACAGAGAAAAGCAACATAGGACATACTTGATGGTCTTGAGCAAATGGATGTCAGAGTAGCGTTTGTAAGCGGCAACAAGAGAAAGCGTGTTAAAAGCCATAAGGGACAGAAAGATGTGGAAGGCCATGATCGCCTACGTCCTGAAGGGTCACGGCACATAGAAGAATGAATTCTTACTCACTAGGGGTTTATTTACAGCAACTTATTTATTTTTTATTTTTTAGGAATAAATTTATTTAACACGTGACTGCTTTATTACCCCCCGTGTTTATCTTTTCCGCCTCTCAAGGTCCCATCTAACAGCAACACTGTACCTCAAAATGGGGCCAAAACACTATAAATATATAAAAATACATGTTTAAAGTAAAATTACTATCAATATATTTTCACATTTAAAAATATTACCTGCAATACATTTATATACTTAAAAATTACCATCAATACATTTTCTTATTTTGGTTTTTTCTTAAAGGCATATCAACCTCCGTGGGTTATTTAATGCCAAAAAGGTGGGGTTTTAAGGTATTTTTTATTAATGTTCAGTTATAGTGATAAGTTTGATTTAGTCGAATTTTGATGAATTCATATTTTATTTTAAAAACTGAAGATGTCTTCTAGTTTTGTATTACAAATGTATTGTTGGTTATAATTTTTTTCCTTCAAAAATATATAATGGCAATAATGTTTTTTTCATTCAAAACTGTATTATGGCAATTTTTTTTTCTTCAAAACTCTTGTAGGTAATATTTTTCCTTCAAAAATGTATATATTTCTATAAAAGTCTATTTGTATACTTTCATAGTGTTTTGACCCCGTTTGGAGGTTAACTATTTGCCCATCGCTGGGGCCCTAACAGGTGCTACCACTCCGGGTCAGGGTGGACCTCACAACCTCCCAGTCAAAGGCCTTGCTGCCAGATGAAATTTACGGTCATACCCAGGACCATTTTCATATTTTAAAAATATTACTAGCAATGCATTTTTAGTAAAAGCTAAAATTATTACTAATGCTCCCAGGAAAATTAAATTTCGGTATTAAATGACCCATAAGGAGTTGCTCTACCGATAAACAAATAAACAAAACAAAACATAATTTCTATGATATTAGCAACTTAATTTTGAAATAACCTTTCTTCATGACGGAAAATTCTATGGATTGGAGGGACTGGTATTTGTGTCAGAAATTTGTATAACCATTGTTTATGTTTATTGTCATTTAATTAAAAAAATAGTTAAAAATCCTCAACCGTATTCATTCAGGACGTTGGCGATCCTGACACTCCACAATTTCCTGTCCTTTTTAACTCTTCATTAAAGTTATCCCTTTGTTATCTCTACTATACCCTGTTCTTCCACCCATTTACTCAAACTTTACTAGATAGTTTATGAGTTGTTTTCTTCTGTCGCTTTGTCATTCATTCTGTCCTGTGTGTTTCAAATTTCCCAAGCCGCCTGTCCTAAATATTTCGACTGTCTTTTTCTGAAGTTCTTTTTCTTCCCATTTTTTCTAAACGTTGTAGCTGCCCACAAATACGGTGGAATTTCAAAAAATTATTTTTAAAACAATCAGATCGTTCTTTATTTGGAGGTATGAGGCTGTACAATATTCTCCCACTTGCTACATTTTGATTAATATTGTACTTAAATACAAATTAAAAAACAATTTCTCGTCGTGTTTCTTTTTAAAATAATTTCCTTCTCAACATCTGTCTCACTTTAGCTGTGCACTCTCTCCTTAACTGTCTCAGCGATAGTCTCTCTATTTATCTCTCTTTGAAAGTCTCTCCATCTTAGTCCCTTTTAAAAATCTCCATATTTCTATATACTTCAAAGTCTTTATTTTTTTTCTTTTTGAAACCTATTGCACTCTTTACAAACGTCTTTCCATTTCTGCTTTATTGAATGTCTCTCTATTTCTATATACCCGAAAGTCTCTCCATTTTCGCCTTTTTGAAAGTCTCTTCATTTGTCTTTTTGATGACTATATTTCTGTCTATATTTCTTTCATAGATTTCTCTCCATTCCCGCATTTTTTAAAAAGTTTCTCCATTTCAATTTCTCTGAATGTCTCTGTATTTCTATCTTAATGAAATTTTCTATCTCCCTAAAAGTCTATTCATTTGTCTATTTAGACCTCTCTACATTTCTTTCTCTTGAGAGCCTCTCCGTCCTTGTCTTTTAGGAATTCTCTCCATTTCAATTTCTTTGAAAGTTCTCTCATTATGTTTCTATTTGTAGTCTCTCCACTTCTATCTCATTGAACGTCTCACCATTTTACTTTTTGAATGACTATATTTCTCTCTCTCTTTCTTTCTCTTAGAAAGATTCTCCATTCTTGTCTTTGAGAAAATCTCTCCATTCGGATCTTATTGAGTCTCACCATTTGACATTTTTAACATCTTTACATTTCGTTCTTTTCGAAAGTCTCTCCATTTTTAAGTCCCTTCATTTCAATTTCCCTCCCTTTTTGTCTTATTGAAAGTTTTTATCTTCCCGTGATTTTTTCATCTTCTCCATTTATTTTTTAACATCTCTACATTTCTTTTTCTTTGAGAGTCTCTGCATCCTTGTTATTTAGGAAGTCTCTCCATATCCACTTACGCGCAAATACCCTTGGGAAAGGTATTAATCCGTCTCTTCCTTCCAGTTATGGATTAAATAGCAGGACAGATTGGGTTCTATAGCATTGGTCGGCAACCAATCTACCACAGAAAGCAATGGCAACCTACTGCGGGATAATCTTCTGTCCAGTCAGTCATGTCTCTTTCGAGACATGATCGCCCATGCGTGTATCACTTATCGCACTTAACTGGCTGAATACAATAGTTGGAATCATAATTA
>JBBBDQ010000514.1:2310000-2325000 GCA_037127315.1 Ascarosepion bandense | reverse complement strand
CTGAGCAGTCAGTACTGCTTTCATTTGAAATTTATAAAATATTTCTCTTAAGCCTCTAGGGCCGTTCGTATCATATTTGATACAGTATTTCCCTATAAGGAAACATTTGGTGTTTCCCTATTAGGAAACATTTGGTATTCATTGACTGAGCAGTCAGTACTGCTTTCATTTGAAATTTATAAAATATTTCTCTTAAGCCTCTAGGGCCATTCGTATCATATTTGATACAGTATTTCTCTATAAGGAAACATTTGGTATTTCCCTATGAGGAAACATTTGGTATTCATTGACTGAGCAGTCAGTACTGCTTTCATTTGAAATTTATAAAATATTTCTCTTAAGCCTCTAGGGCCATTCGTATCATATTTGATACAGTATTTCCCTATAAGGAAACATTTGGTATTTCCCTATGAGGAAACATTTGGTATTCATTGACTGAGCAGTCAGTACTGCTTTCATTTGAAATTTATAAAATATTTCTCTTTAAAAATTTTTCAGGCAAATATTTCTTTCAAGGCTTGTTTTCATACTGTATCAAATATGATACGAATGGCCCTAGAGGGTTAATAATATAATATGATTAAGGCTTCTACTTGTCATAAAGTGGGGGATCAGTTCTATATTGTTATGAAGTAATAAACAGATCCCCCACTAATTACTACTTAACCCTCTAGGGCCATTCGTATCATATTTGATACAGTATTTCCCTATAAGGAAACATTTGGTATTTCCCTATAAGGAAACATTTGGTATTCATTGACTGAATGAACAGTCAGTACTGCTTTCATTTGAAATTTATAAAATATTTCTCTTAAAAAATTTTTCAGGAAAATATTTCTTTCAAGGCTTGTTTTCATACTGTATCAAATATGATACAAATGGCCCTAAAGGGTTAACATTTATATTTGCTATATAGCCCTTGTTCTAATCAACAGTTTTATATTGAAAGAAAAGAAGAAAAAAAACGAAATCGAAAATGAATTTTGTCACTGCTTGAAAGAAAAGACATCCGATCACTACTTACAGTGCCGACCGCTGGGCGTCTCTGAATTTGCTCTTGGGTTCATGTTTACCATTTAAACGTGTGTCATTATTTTTTACAATACCACAATTTTTTTCCTCTCCATAAGGGCACGTGGAAATCCTTATTTTACACGGTTCATCTCGATTGATTATCTTCTTTTCTTATGTACCGTGTCCCTTAAGGACATAGTCGATCATGGCCCTCCACATCTCTCTATCTCTAGTAGCTCATAAAACCTTTTCTCTTGTTACCCCTCCCAAACCCTGCTCTGCCATCCATTTGCTCATGACTATCAAGTATGTCGCGCGTTGCTTTCCACTGTTGTTCTTTCCCTCAATCTGTCCTGTGAATATCAGATTCTCTAAGCCCTCATTCCTCATTACATGTTCCAGAAACTTCAACTGTCTTTTCCTGATGTTAAGTATTAGTTTCCTTTTCGTTTCCATCCTCCCCAAAAACTCATCGTTGCTAACATATTCGGTCCATCGTATCCTCAGTATTCTTCTGTAGAACCACATTTCGGTTGCTTCAAGTCTTTCTTTAATCTTTTGATGAGATCGTCCAGCATTCGCTACCATATAGAATGGCAGATAATCACATAACAGTCGAGTACTCTTTTCTTTGTTTCCTGTTTCTTAATATTCTACTCAGTTTCTGGAATGTATCCTTGACCATGCCAATACGCCTTCGGATCTCAGTGTCACATTTTCAGTCCTCTTTTAGAACGCTTCCCACTTATTTAAATTTCTCTACCTGATTTTAAAATCCCCGGCCTTTAGTTGGCATTGACACATAAAAAGAATTACTCAAATTTTTTTTTTAATAAGAAAATGTATTGCTGGTAATTTTTTTTAAATATGAAAATGTGTTGATGGTAATTTTTTATCATGAAAATGTATTGCTGGTAAATATTTTGAATATAAAAATGGATTGATAGTAATTTTTATCATGAAAATGTATAGCTAGTAATTTTTTAAATATGAAAATATTAATGGTAATTTTTTCATCATGAAAATGTATTGCTGGTAATTTTTTTAATATGAAAATGTATTGATGGTAATTTTTTTTATCATGAAAATGTATTGCTGGTAAATATTTCGAATGTTAAAATGTACTGATGGTAATTTTTTCATCATGAAAATGTATTGCTGGTAATTTTTTTAATATGAAAATGTATTGATGGTAATTTTTTTATCATGAAAATGTATCGCTGGTAAATATTTCGAATGTTAAAAATTACTGATCGTAATTTTTTCATCATGAAAATGTATTGCTGGTAATTTTTTTAATATGAAAATGTATTGATGGTATTTTTTATCATCAAAATGTATTGGTGGTAAATATTTCGAATGTGAAAATGTATTGATGATATTTTTTTTTATCATGAAAATATATTGCTGGTAATTTTTTAAATATGAAAATGTATTGGTGGTATTTTTTATCATGAAAATGTATTGCTGGTAAATATTTCGAATGTTAAAATGTATTGCTGGTAATTTTTTATCATGAAAATGTATTGCTGGTAAATATTTCGAATGTGAAAATGTATTGATGGCAATTTTATTATAAGCATGTATTTTTATATATTCCTAGTGTTTTGACCCCAGTTTAGGAGTTAACTGTTCGTCCATAGATGGGACCTTAAAAGGTGAAAAGGGTAAACACGCAGGGTAATTAAGGAGACACGAATAAAATAAATCGGCGTAAATAAGCCCCTAGTGAGTATTAATTTATTCTTCTATGTGCCGTGACCCTCCAGGATGTAGACGATCATGGCCTTTCACATCTTTCTATCTCTTGTAGCTTTTAACACCCTTTCTCTTAATACCACTCCCAAACCATTCTCTGGCATCTATTTTCTCAAGACCATCAAGTATGTCTCATGTCTTGCTTTTTCCTGTTTCTCTTTTCCTCCATTTCTCCTCTGAGTATACTCTAAGCCTTCCTTCCTCATTACATGTCCTAGAAACTTCAACTGTCTTTTCCTGATATTAAGAATCAGTTTTCTTTTCTATTCTATCTTCTCCAACACCTCGTCGTTGCTCACATGTTCGGTCCATGACATCCTCAGCATCCTTCTGTAGAAACAAATTTCGGTAGTTTCAAGTAAATCCTTTATCTTTTGATGTGATTGTTCAGCATTCGCTGCTATATTGAAAAAAAATACATCACATAACAATCCAGTATTCATTTTTATCTCGTGTAAATTCGTGCTTAGGTGGCACCAGTGATCTAAGTTTATCGGAGCAGAAGCCATGAAAGTACTTGTAGAAGAAGCACAGGGAAGCCACATCACGCCGGTGAGAAAGTTGTCGCAGCCGGTCCGCCAAGTCAGTATCAACCACGTTACAGATCCTCCTTTGTATTTTGTCAAGAAGCCCAAGGAGGGCAGCAGGGGCACCCGACCAGATATGGCAGCAGTATTCAATGCACGGGCGGATGGTATATTTGTATATGTGCAGGATAGATTCAGGTGGGAAAAACTTCCGGGCCTTGCACAGAGAGCCGACTTTCATAGCGGCAGATTTGGCAATGGATTCGATATAGTCATTCCATTTGAGGTCCGCCGAAAGTGTAAGGCCAAGGAGGCGTAGTGTTTTACTCTCTGGGAGGCAAGCCTGTCCCATTCTAATGGTGGGTAGATGCGATTGTCTATGGTGGTTAGTTGATAACAGCTTCGTTTTAGAAGCATTGAAATTTACTAGCCATTTCCTACCCCAGGCCACTACGGATTGGAGGTCCTTTTCAAGCTCGGCAGCGAGGTTCGCTTTGTCGCCCACACCTGGTTTTTGATCGAGGCGAGAGTAGATTGTGTTGTGTCATCGGGCGTACATGCCTACTTGGGATCTAATGGCGTCGGTGAGATCATTAATGTGCATCAGAAAGAGCGTGGGACCTAGGATATATATATATATATATATATATATATATATATATATATATCGAGTGACCTGAATATTCGAATAATCTTGTAAAAGATTACTATCTCTCAATACTCTACTCAGAATCTGGAATGCATCCTTGGGTATAACAATAGGTCTTCGGATCTCCGTGTTGCACTTACTCTCCGCTTCTCAGATATTTAAACTTCTGCACCAGCTGGATTTTACTGTCCACAGCCTGTAGTTGATATTGACACATAAGAATAATTGCTCACATTTTTTTTTGTTTAAATATGTAAACAGTGAACTTCGGGCTGGAAATGACCCAAAATAAGACCAAATAAGGCCAGTTTCGACTGGTTTTGGACCTATCCACCGCGGTGGATAGGTAATGTTTTGACCACGACCTGGGCGTACGTGCTCATGTTCTCCACATTAAAAAAAGACCTTGTGTCACATCTCTCTTAAGTGGAGGAAAAGAGTAAATATCAACATCTATACAGTGTTTATAAAAAATATTTTAACAAACTTTTGGGGTAAATTATTCACACCAAAACAAGGACAAACGTTCATACAAACATATGTCCGCAATTTCTTCGTTTTTGAGTTATTATGTTTAAAGAAAATTTACTGTAGACGCTGTTAAAATGTACAATACAATAATAGGAACTTCGATTAATAGTTTGTAATTTTCCTGATTTGGTTTCTTTTTCATTTTCATCCTCTCCGAAACCTCATCGTTGCTCACATGTTTGGTCCATGGTATCCTGATCATCCTTCTGTAGAACCACATTTTGGCTGCTTCAAGTCATTTATTCTTTCGTTGAGATTGTCCAACATTTGCTGCCATATATGAGGGCAGATATTAAAAAAAGTATCAGTACTCATTTTTTGATACCAATGAAATTTGTCTGTTAATACTCTAGTGAGTTTCTGGAATGAATCTTTGCTAATATGCTTTCGGATTTCACTGTCGCACTTAGCGTCCTCTGTTGGAACACTTCCCAGGTATTTAAATTTCTGTACCTGCTTGATTTTACTATCCCCGGCCTGTAGTTGGTATTGACACATAAAAAGAATTACACACAATTTTTTTTTTTGTTTTAACATGTATACAGTGTTTATCAAAATTACTTTAACAAACGATCCGTATTTTGTCTTTTCCTGATGTGAATGGTCAGTTTCCTTTTCGTTTCCATCCTCTCCAAAACCTCGTCGTGGAAAAGAAACTCACCACAATTTCTTTCAAGAGTCGCTGGCTAAAATGTGATGCATGTGTCGTGTGCATGCGGGTGCAGTATGCAGAAATACACGTATAAGTGTTTGTAAAAATCAATCAGAGTGTATCTGCTTGTCTTTATGCCTATGAAGGGCTAGTTTTTATTAGGGGTTCGTGACTGAAACGTCCGTGACTCAAAAATGATTAAGAACAATCGCTCTATGGGTTAATGGATGACGAAATCTAAATATTTTGAACGCAATTTCATGGCTTCAGCTACAGATATTTTGTGCAGAATTTTATACACTGCCGAAATCTTAACATGAAAATTAAAACTTTATAATTAATTCATGGAAATGATGTATCACGAGAAAATTTCAACTGCTCAGCAGCATACCGTTTCCCTTTTATCAAGCTATCCTGCAAAATCAATCAAGTAGTGAATTGTTTTCTCCTTACAAGAAATGAGATTAATCAGAGAATTTTTTTTCTCTTTGACAATTACACCACAAAAATGGACCGCTGATTTTCATTCTACAAAAACGCACTGAGCATTTTTAAATCTATTTTTGCTAATTTTTTTTCTAAATGTATTTTTGTTATTTTTTTAAATGTAGTTTTGCTCATTTTTTAAAATGTATTTTTGTTTTTTTATGTATTTTTGTTCATTTTTTAAAAAATACTTTTTGGTTATTTTTAGTGTATTATTGATCATTTTTTTTAATGTATTTTTGTCATTCTTTTCAAATACATTTTGGTAATTTAAAAAAAATTATTGGATCATTTTCAAATGTATTTCCGGTTAATTTTTATATATATTTTGTCGTTTTATTTTAAATAGATTTTTGATCATTTTTTAAATGTATTTTGGCCATTTTAAAACGTATTTTGATTATGTTTTACATGTATTTTGGGCAATGTTTTGTATACATATTTAGCGATCTTTTAGATGTATTTTTGGTCATTTTTTAAATGTGTTTTTAGTCATTATTTTTTATATGTATTTTTGATGATTTTTAAAAATTATTTTTAATCATTTTTTAAATGTATTCATTTAATTTTTAATGTATTTTTGGTTATTTTTAATGTATTTTAGGTCAAATTTTAATATATTTTTGGTCATTTTTTTTTGTATTTTTGGTGATTTTTTTTCAAATATATTTTTGATCAGTTTTGTTTTAAATGTATTTCAGGTCATTTCAAAAAATCTATTTTTGGGTCCATTTTCTAAAATGAATTTTTGGTCATTTCTTAAAAATGTATTTTTGGCCATTTTTGTTTTAAATGTTCTTTGGTCAAATGTTTAGTGTGTTTTTAGTAATTTTTTATTGTATTTTTGATAATTTTAATGCATTTTTGGTCATTTTTTAAACTATACTGCTAACAATTCGGTTACAAAAAATTATTTTTGATATTTTCGCTACAAAAATGCACATTTATGGTCCTTAGTACTTCGATTTTTGTCTGTGGGTCCACTATTTGCTTATAGCTTTGACCTTAACAGATGCTACAAATCCGGGTTATAGCGGACAATATAATAACAGAAATTAAGAGGTGGTTCCAAACGCCACAAAACATTCAATCTCCCGATCGTAGATATTGCTACCGGCAGTCGTTTTTTTATCCCTGCAATGTGTTTCTTGGGATTTTCTGAATGTACGTATCACTAGAGGTATGACATTTGTTTTTTTACATTTTATGAAATAATTGATTTCTTGTATTATGATTCAATGAAACGAGAAATCGGGGAGCCGAGTTCGAATTCCAGTTGAATTCATTGCATTCACTTACGCGCAAATACCCTTGGGAAAGGTATTAGTCCGTCTCTTCCTTCCAGTTATGGGTTAAATAACAGGACAGATTGGGTTCTATAGCCTTGGCTGGCAACCAGTCTACCGCAGAAAGCAATGGCAACCTACTGCAGGATAATCTTCTGCCCAGTCAGTCATGTCTCTTTCGAGACATGATCGCCCAAGTGTGTTTCACGTATGTATGTATGTATGCCGCATTCACCCTAGTCGGGTTGAGCGGGCTTCCTCCCTGACGGAGCAAGTCTCATTGGAATTTGTTTAAGGGCAGGGTCCCAAGTCCTACTCCGTTATTTAACCCATAACTGGAGGGAACGGACGGATTAATACCTTTCCCAAGGGTACTAGTGCGCAAGTGAGTGCAGTGTGCTCGACTGAAATTGGAACTCGGCTCACCGATTTCCCCCTCCAAGCCGACATCCACCGCACCACAACGAACATCCGTGAACGCTAACATAGTGGTCACCCACGTAAGTACTGACCAGGCTCAACGTTGCTTAACTTCGGTGATCGAGCGGGAACCGGTGTATTCAACGTGACATGACCGTTATCAAGTGTGTTTCACGTATGGCACTTAACTGACTAAACATTTGTTAACAAATAATGCAGATGGGTTCAATTCAATTTATTTAAAAAAACAGGTCATTAATTTCTAAAATTGTAATATTTGGAGACATCTAAAATTTTCTGGAACATTCTAGACCTGGTCGTGTGTGTTCATAAGTTTGTCTGTCCTGCTATAGCTATAAACTGTTTATTACGTCAATATGCATATGTACTATCCAGTTACATAACAAAGAAATTGAAAAAATGAATATTCTGCAAATTTGCAATTTTTGTTTATATGTAAGGTTTTATGTTAAACTATTCAGTCAGTCAGTTAAGTACCACACGTGATACACGCTCACAGGTTTTCGATAATTCTAATGCCCTTCCAGAAAATATCAAATTTGCCGAGCGTCTCCATCAGGTCTTTGAGGCGTAATTTGTTGAATGCATTGCGTAGTCTATAAACACGTACATCTGAATTTTTATCGTCCTTTCTGACAACTTCTTAAGCATATATATCGCGTTCTAAGCATCAATATCTTGTTCCAGTGTTAGTTTTGTGCCATACGTGATACACGCTTGGACGATCATGTCTCGAAAGAGACATGACTGACTGTACAGATTATCCCGCAGTAGGTTGCCATTTCTTACTACGGTAGACTGGTTGCCAGCCAAGGCTATTGAACTCAATCTAACCTGCTATTTAACCCATAGCTGGAAGAAGTGACGGATTAATACCTTCCAAAAGGGAATTTGGTCATAAGTGAATGCAACAAATCCAACTAGAATTCGAACTCGGTTCTCCGAGTAATAATACAGTCATCTTCTTCTTTTATGTGCTATGTCTTTTCAGAACGTAGGCGATCATGGCTTTCTCCTGTTGCACCATGCAATCTTCGTTCCGTCATCCACCTGATCAGGTCCTTCAAATATGTTATCCGCTGCTTTCCTCTGTCTCTTTTTACCGCTATCTGGCCTGTTAGTAACAGGTTTTCCTTATTGCATGTCCCAGGAACTTTAGCTCTCTCTTCCTGATGGTCAGTATTGATTTCCTTTTCGTCTCCATCCTTTCCAAAACCTCGTCATGGCTCAGATGCTCAGTCCATGATATCCGAAGCATATATATAGTACCTGTTTGAATACCAGTTGAATTGCTTGCATTCATTTACCTACAAATACCTTTAAGGTATTAATCCGTTTCCTCTCTCCAGTTATGAGTTAAATAATGAGACACATTGGGTTATATAGCCATGGCTGGCAACCAGTCTACCGCAGAAAGCAATGGTAACCTACTGTGGGATAATCTGCCCAGTCAGTCATGTCTCTTTCGATACATGATTGCTCAAAGCGTGTATCACGTATGGCACTTAACTGACTGAGTGTATATAATAGTTGGAATCATGATTAAGGCTTCTATTGCTCATAAAGTGGGGGATCGGTTTTCTATTGATACGAAGTAATAAACTGATCCCCAATAATTACTATGTAATAATATAATACATCTCTTCTTCTAGCTATGAGTCAAATAATGAGACAGATTGTGTTCTATAGCATTGGCTGGCAACCAGTCTACCGCAGAAAGTAATGGTAACCTACTGTGGGATAATCTGCCCAGTCAGTCATGTCTCTTTTGAGACATGATCGCCTAAAAAGTTTATCACGTATGGCACTTAACTGACTGATACTGGTAGAAAACTGCCTGCATACTGATAAAAAATGAATTCAGAAAATATGCAAAAATAGGAAGGAGTATAAGACAAGGATGTGTTTTCTCGCCGGACTTCTTCTACGTGCCCTGTCCTTTCAGGACGTAGGCGATCATGGCTTTCCGCGTCTACCTATCTCTGGTAGCTTTTAGCACGTCTTCTTCTGTTGCCCCATGCAACCCTCGTTCCATCATCTACCTGATTAGGCCCTTCAAAAATGTTATCCGTTGCTTTCCCCTGTCTCTTTTTCCCTCTATCTGGCCTGTTAGTATCAGGTTCTCCAAGCCCTCCTTCCTCATTGCATGTCCCAAGAATTTCAGCTGTCTCTTCCTGATGCTCAGTATTAATTTCCTTTTCGTTTCCATCCATTCCAAAACCTCATCATTGCTCACATGCTCGGTCGATGATATCCGCAGCATCCTTCTGTAGAACCACATTTCAGTTGCTTCAAGTTTTTCCTTCATCTTTGATAATATTGTCCAGCATTCACTGCCATGCTGAAGAACTGACATCACATAGCAATCCAGTACTCTCTTCTCCTCGGGTTTATTCAAACGAAAAAAAAATGAAGTGATTCTGGGAGAATTAAAAGTACTACCAGGCTTTGCGGCCATCATCTTAATAATATAAGATATGCAAATGACATAGATTTGAAAGAAATTAAACTACAATCTTATAAGTTTGGATGTGCGGTTGGTGCAATACGTAGCGATGTGAAATTGTAAATCGATGACCCCAGTTTCAGTTCGATTTGGTTTTGTTATATTCATTTAAGCGCAAATACCCTGGGGAAAGGTATGAAGCGACTTATTCCATTCCCCTAGCTATGGGTTAATTAGTATAACGTGTATCAGTAAATGATCATAATCTAAAAAAAGAAGTCACAGTCTAAAATTATTTTCTAGCTTTAAATAACTGGTAAAGGGTTGATAAACCATAAAAACAAATTATTATTATTATTATTATTATTATTATTATTGTTATTATTATTATGTCATTTTTCATCATATTTCGATTTCTGCTTTGGTCTCACTACCAACCAAGTCTGCGGGGAGACCTAAGGCAGGTAGTGGCGTGTTGTTATGGCTCCATTTCATGTTTTTCTATCTTCCCTATCATCCCCAGCATTACATAGATAAAGTTTTCCTTAGTGTGTGGGCTGTACTTAATAAGACAATTTTTTGTATATCTCTTAAGCTGGGGTTTCCAGGGATTCTTTCAATGTGTTGTTTTGTTCCATTTTTTATCATTCCAAGTGCACCTACTATCACTGGCACAACTCTTGTTTTCAATTTCCACATTTTTTCTATTTCAATTTCCAGGTCTTTATATTTTGACAGTTTTTCAAATTCCTTGATTGCTATGTTACAATCCGCTGGACAAGCCATATCAATTAATAGACAAGTTTTCTCCTTCTGGTTTTTAACAATAATGTCTGGCCTGTTTGCTTCAATTTTTCTGTCTGTGTAGATGGTGTAATTCCATAGAATGGTTACATCTTCTATTTCTGTAACCGGTGCTGGATGATGTTCATACCAGTGTTTGTTTACAGCTTTTTCATAATGTTTGCACATTGTCCAATGTAAATATTGCCCAACTCTATCGTGGCGATTTTTATATTCGTTTGGAGCAAGCACAGAACAGCCTGAGATTAGGTGGTCTATTGTTTCTTGGTGTTTATCACAAAACCTGCATTTTGGATCCATATTATTATGCATAATATTTGCCTGAAAGTTTCTCGTGAAAAGATTTTGGTCTTGTGCTGCAAGTATAAATCCTTCAGTTTCAGACTTTAATCCAGATGCACGTAACCATCGATGAGTATTAACTTTGTCAACATTGGATTTATTGGCACGTACTGGATATTGGCCATGCAGAGGTTTGTCTTGCCAGCGCTGTTTCATCTTTTCAAGAGCTTTATCTTTGGCTTTCATTTTCATATTTTTTGCCGCAATAGTTGGTTCTTGGCTTCTGTTTTGCTTTTCTACAGAATCTACTAACTGTAAATCTTGTTTGTATTTACTGCCTTCTTTTATTATTGAATATTGTTTCTTTCTTTCTTCATGTTGCCTTACTAATTGTATCATCCAATCCTTTGTTGTTTCTATGTATGTTAGTAAGCCAATAGTTGTTGTCTTGTATGACAATTCCAGCTGAATAAGACCCCTTCCACCTTCTTTACGGGGTATGTATAGACGGTCTACATCAGCCTTTGGATGATGCATCTTATGCTTAGAAAGAAGCTTTCTTGTTTTAGCATCCATTCGCCTGATGTCGTTTAGAGTCCAGTTTAAGATGTTGAAGCTATATTGGACAACTGGGATTGCAAGGCTATTAATGGCCATAACTCTGTTCTGTGAATTTAATTCAGTTTTTAATATCATTCGTAGCCTTCTATAGTACTCTTTACGCACTATTTCTTTCATTTTTTTATGGTGAATGTTTTCACTCTCATTTACACCTAGGTATTTATAAGCTTCTTCTGGTTTCAATTCTTTTATTGTTACAGCAGGGTCTAGGCTAATTGAGGATGTTTCTTGTATTGATCCACGTAAAACTGTAGCTTTAGCACATTTATTCAAATTAAATTTCATTCCAATGTCTTCGCTGAAGCATTTTACAGTTTGCAGAAGACCTTCCAGCTCATTATCATTCTTAGCATATAACTTTAAGTCATCCATGTAAAATAGATGGCTTATTTTCTTTTGGCCTATTTTATAACCACATTCTGTCTTATTAAGTTGACTGGTTAGTTCTATTAATGATATGCAGAATAGTAAGGGAGATAAAGAATCACTTTGAAATATACCTCTTTTGATGTTTATTTCATCAGACTTATAGGTTCCATTTATATGATTGATTATTATTATTATTATTATTATTATTATTATTATTATTATTATTATGTTCTCATTTTTCATCATATTTAGATTTCTGCTATGGTCGCCACTACCAACCAAGTCTGCGGGAAGACCTAAGGCAGGTCGTGGTGTGTTGTGATGGCTCCATTTCATGTTTTTTTTTTATATCTCCCCTATCATCCCTAGCGTTACATAGAGAAAGTTCTCCTTAGTGTGTGGGCTGTACTTAACAAGACAATTTTTGTATATCTCTTAAACTCGGATTTCCAGGGATTCTTTCAATGTGTTTTTTGTTCCATTTTTTTATCATTCCAAGTGCACCTACTATCACTGGCACGATTCTTGTTTTCAATTTCCACATTTATTCTATTTCAATTTCCATGTCTTTATATTTTGACAGTTTTTCGAATTCCTTGGTTGCTATGTTACAATCCGCTGGACAAGCTATATCGATTAATAGGTAAGTTTTTTCTTTCTGGTTTTTAACAATAATGTCCGGCTTATTGGCTTCAATTTTTCTGTCTGTGTAGATGGTGTAATCCCATAGAATGGTGACATCTTCTATTTCTGTAACCGGTGCTGGGTGATGTTCATACCAGTGTTTGTTTACATAATTTCCGTAGTGTTTGCACATTGTTCAATATAAATATTGCTCCACTCTATCGTGACGATTTTTATATTCATTTGGGGCAAGTACAGAACATCCTGACATTAGTTGGTCTATTGTTTCTTGGTATTTATCCCAGAACCTGCATTTTGGATCCACATTATTATGTTTAATATTTGCCTAAAAGTTCTTCGTGAAAAGACTTTGGTCTTGCGCTGCAAGAATAAAGCCTTCAGTCTCAGACTTTAATCCAGATGCACGTAACGATCGATGAGTATTATCGTTATCAACATTGGATTTATTTGCAAGTTCTGGATATTGGCCATGCAGAAGTTTATCTTGCCATCGTTGTTTCTTCTGTTCAAGTTATTATTATTATTATTACATCTTAATAATACTGATTTTTTATTAAATTTTTGGTTGATAGGCTCTTCGACCATCGGAGCCAAAAATGCAGGTATGCTAAAATAGCTTCTGCCGTGACATGAAATATGTCGCTCCATAGATGTCTTTTATTCATCATTTTCTCTTTCTGTTTCCACGTCTCTCCTTTCACTCTGTTTAATTCTATCTGCATCTCTTTAAATCACATCTCTTTAATGCTCTCTCTCTCTCACTTCATTTCCGTCTCACTATCTCTCTCTCTCTTTTAATTCACTCTCTTTTTCACTTTTTATTTACGCTCCTTTCTCTCTCTATCTCTCTCACACACAGACTCTCACTCTCGTCGTCTTCCCGTTCTCAATTTAATTCTCTCTCTTTTTCTCTCTATCTCCCTCTTTCTATCCATCTCTATTTGTTTTTCTTTACCAACGTCTCTCTCTCTCTCTCCTTTTATTTTTCTTCGCATATCTTTCTCGCTGTTTCTTTATGTCTCACCTTGTGTCTCTCTTTCTCTCTTTCAGAATCCCATCGCTTTTCTTCCTCCTTCTCTCTTTCTCTTTTCTAAAACTTCTTTTTCTTTTTATTTCCTTCATATAGTTTCATTTCTCTAATTCTTTCTGTCTCTCTTTGTCTTTCTTTTTTCAGAAAAACATTGCTCATCTCTCCCTCTCTCTCTCTCTCTCTCTTTCTCAAACATCTCTTTCTTTTTTTCAGTTTCTTACGTCTCTCAACTCCCTTTTCTGTTTGACCACTCTCTGTTGGTCTTCCTATTTGATTCTCTTTCTCTTCCTCTTTATTTGATTCTCTCTCGCTTTCTTTTTTGCTGTTTCCTCTCTTTTCTGATCCTCACTCGTTTCCCTCTTTCTTTCCGATTTTTATTTGAGTCTCTCCCTTTTTTCTCTCTTTGTCGCGTTCTTTCTCAACGGTCTCTATCTTTTTGCTTAATTATCTTTTCACTGTCTCACTATTTTTTTCGTCTCAATTCGTCTTTTTTTTAAAAAAAAAACAACATTGATTTTATTGTCTCTCTCTTTAATTCTCTCTCATTCCCTCCGTCTCTACTACTGTATTTAATTCTCCTTCGGAGGTTCATCTCTCGCTGTCTTCCGCTTTTCTTTTGATTCTCTCTCTCTCCCTCTCTCGTCTTGCAAACTCGATTTTAGTATCTACTCTCTCTCTCTCTCTCTCTCTCTCCCTGCCTCTTTCTCTCCTTTTCGACCACCTCTCACTTTTCGTTTACTTTACTTTTCATTGTGTCGCTATCTTTATTGTCTCCCTTTGTTTTTTTAAAAACCATTGGTTTCCTGTCTCTCTCTTTAATTCTCTCTCTTTCTCTCCGTCTCTCCCTAGTTTTCTCTTTTGCTGTGTTCTTTTCTCTCTTTTTTATTCTATTTTTCTCTCTTTCTCTTTTTCTGATCTGGATTTTATTCTCTTCTTTCTCTCTATCACTTTCTGTCTCTTTACCTCTTTCTTGAACCCCTCTTTCTTTTCATTCACTCTGCTTTTCACAGTCTCGCTATTTTTATCGTCTCTCTCTCTCTGTCTTTTTCGAAACCCGTTGCTTTTTATTTTCTTTAATTCTCTTTCCCTCACTTTATTTGATTCTTCCTCGCTTTCACTTTTGATGATTTTTTTCTTTGTTTGTGATACTCTCTTTCTCTCTCTCTCTCTCGTTATCTTTCCGGTCTTAGTCTTCGTCTCTCTTTTTTCTCCCTTTATCTGTGTGTCCCTCTCTGTCTCTTTCGGCTTCCATATCGCTAACCCGGCGCCTCATTCTGTTCCCGCCATTTTAGCCTTCTTCAAAGCCGTTTTATTACGAAACATCCCTCTGCACCGAAGATACCTCGTTTCCCCACCACCCCCACCGTTTCTCTTTCATTTTGATGTTTTCGGCCACCGCCCGACCACACTCCTCGGCCACATTCTCTCGTCCCTTTCTCCACTTTGCTTACACATCTTC
>JBBBDQ010000514.1:2260000-2305000 GCA_037127315.1 Ascarosepion bandense | reverse complement strand
TTATCTAATCTTTTTTTTTTCTTCTTGAAGTCCTTTTCCTTCAAGTTTTATCATTCCTCCTTTCTCTTTCATCTTTCTTCATTTCTTTCTTCCTTTTTGACACATGGTTCTTATGTTTATTTAATTTTTCTTTCGTAATTCATTCGATGTTTTTCATTACTTTCTTCTTCCTTTCTTTCTTTCTTTCTTTTTTTCTTTTTTTGTAGACAATGCTTTTATTGTTTTTTCTTTCTTTACTTCTTTCAATTCTAGACTCGTTGTGTTTTTTATTTGTTTCTTTCATTTTTTTTATTCTCTTATGGAAAATGTATTCATTTATTTATAAATTTTCTTAGTCTTTTATTTGTAATTTCTTTTCTATTTTTTTTTCTTTTTTTCATTTCTTTTTTTTGTGTGGACAAAGTGGTAAAGTTTCGCCATTTTTTTTTACTCTTTTTTTTTCCACTCTAGAATTTTTCATTTTTCATCCCCTATTGCTTTATTCATTCATTCCTTATTGACTTTTAATCATTCTTTTTTTTTAAGCTTTCGGTATTAATTTTCTTTTTTGCCGGGATGGGAAGTTCACCCCCATTTTTGTCTCCTGAAATTCTTTACTACCATTTTTTTCTTTCTATTTTTGTTTTCATTCTTCTTTTCATGGCTATTGTTTTTATTCATTTGTAAATTTTTCCTCATGTTTTTCGTTCGTAGTACCGTCGCTATTTCTTTCCGTTTTGTATTCTTCTTTTTGTGTGTGCTGAGGGGTGAGTTAAAATTTTCTTCCTTTTTTTCCTTTGAACTATTTTTCTCTGTGGACCTTATTTTTTCATTCTTTTATTCTTTTTTTTTATTCATTCCATGCTCATTATATTTTTTCCTTTTCTTTCTGTTTTTTTTTTAAATTTTATTCTCTTTTCTTTTGCAATTTCTTCGCAATTGCGGCATGTATAGTTTTCTTTTTCTCTCTTGAAATATTTTTTCACCTAGTTTCTTTTTCTTCTTTTTTCTTTATCCTCTTTTTTATTCTTTCTTGATATTTTACGTTTTTGTTTATTTGTAATTTTTCTCTATTTATATGTAATTCCTTCATTATTTTCTTTCATTTCATTTTTGTTTTTTTCTTGCGTTGAAGGAAGGTCTTCGAAACAGTTTTGCCTTTACATTTATTTGTAATTTTTCTCTGTTTATATGTAATTCCTTCATTATTTTCTTTCATTTCATTTTTGTTTTTTTCTTACGTTGAAGGAAGGTTTTCGAAACAGTTTTGTCTTTACATTTATTTGTAAATTTTCTTTTTGTTCCTTTGAAATTCTTTCACTGTTTTGTTTCATTTTCTATCTTTATTTTCCTTTCTTTCAACTGTCTTTCTTTCATATTTGTTTCGTTCATTTTATTTTTCTTCCTCTTTTTTCTCTACTCTTTCTTTCATTTTTTTCTTTTTCTTTCTTCCGTTTTTCTTTTCTTTTTTTTTACAGAGGTGATTTGATCGATTCTGCTTTCTTTACCGTTTTATCTCCATTCCAACTTTTCATTTCTTTTTCTCCTTCTTTTTGATCCCTTTCTTTCTAATTTCTTTTTTTATATACTTTTTCTTTATCTACTTTAAACTGTTCATTTTTTGAACGTACACCCCCCCCCTCAACCGCCGCACCAACTCCAACATTTTTCTTTCTTTTTCTCCTTTTTTTTTTTGTTTTTCCTTCTTCCTTCTTTTTTTCCTTTTCGTTTATGACCGACCTAAACACAGACCTGATGTAGATGGAGGTTGGAATATAAATCGAGTGGGGGGGGGGGGGTGCGTAGGGTGCAATTAGACTCGGAGTGAATTTCTTGTCAGCCATTGCAACGGCCGGCAACTGCAATAGCAAACAACGTCGGCAACAGAGGAAAAGATGAAAGTCGCTCGCTGACGTTCGCCCACCAAGGTTTTCAAAAAGACGCGGTAACGTGACGGCAACATCAAAGAAAGGCTGGTGCCTGCCGACAAAGAGAGGCCGAGACTGCAGAAGAGTTTAAACATGGGCGGGAAAGAGGAGTGGAGAGAACCAGGCGAAGTTGAAGAGGGGGGTTTTAAAAAAGGGAAACGGGAAATGAGGAAGAGAGAAAGATTCAGGGAGATTGTTGTGTCGAGAGAGACGTGGCCGAGCGATAAGAAAAAGAAGGTAGAGCAAGAATGAAAAAAAAAAGAGATGATTTGGAAATTTAAGTCGATGTTTGAGAAGAGAGGAAGAAAAGAATGAAGAAACCATAGTGAGAACATTTATGGCCCTAACTCTGACAATTGAGAAAGAAAGAAAAAGAAGTATATTTGTGGGGGTTTGTGTGATTAGGGGAGAAAAAAAAGGAACGGTGCGTAAAATGAAGAGAAAGTGTGATGCAGTGCGGGGAGGAGTGACTTCGGCTTTTCTTGAGATGATAGGATGTCAAGAAAATTTTCAGTTTTGAAGAAGGCGCAGGGGTTTCAAATTTTGAGAGGATGTAGTTTCGAGGCCAAATGCTTTGGCGAAAGAGGGTGAAATATTACAATTGTTCCAAGACGAAGGAAAAGGGTGTATTCAGAAAAGGGGAAAGAGAGATAAGAAGTTTTTCATTTTTTTTTTTTTTTTTGCGGGGGCAGGCAAATGAAAGTTAGAGGGAGTAAAACTATTCGTAAGAAAAATTAAAAGAGGGTAAATATGTAAAATATGTTAAAAAGAAATATAGACGAAGAGAAATAACAGACTTTTGTCCAGTTCAGTTAGATAATTGAAAGAAGGAAAAAGAAAAAGAAAAGAAAATGATGAATGAAAGAAGGAATAAAGAAAAAAAGCAAGAAAGAGAGAAAGAAAAAAGAAAAGGAAAAAACGACGGAAGAAAGAAAAGAAATGGAAACGACAAAAAAATGAAAGAAAGAAAAGAAAAAGCGACGTAAAAAGAAAGGAAGAAAAAGAAAAGAAAACGACGAAAGAAAAAGAAGAAAGAAAAAGAAAAAAGAAAAAAGCAAGAAAGAAAATGAAAAACGACGAAAGAAAGAAAAAGAAGAAAGAAAAAGAAAGAAAAAAGCAAGAAAGAAAATGAAAAACGACGAAAGAAAGAAAAAGAAATGGAAATGACGAAAGAAATATAGAAAGAAGAAGTAAAAACAACAAAAGAAAGAAAGAAAGAAAGAAAGAAAGAAAGAAAGAAAGAAAAAGAAAGAAAACAACGAGAGAAATAAAAAAATAAAGAAAGAAGGGAAGAAAGAACCAAAACGTTCACAACTCGTTTGGATAATCCATTTGTTCAAATTATCTTTGGTCAGAGAGCGTGGGTTGCGAAGTCAGGTTGCGAAATATCAGCAATGTAATATATATATATATATATATATATATATATATATAAATTTTTCCTTACATCTAATGGTGTGTAGGGTAGCGTTTTTGCTGTTTCCGTAACAAACTGTTTTTTTATGGGGCAGGGTTGTTAGCTCTGCGCTCAACTCCCAAACCTGGAGGAAGGTGATTTCTAACCATAGCTTAGACGTAACACACGGCCGAAAGTAAGGGGTACCCAGTGAGGATCGAATTTATATATATATGCCCGTCTTTAATATGGCATCAATCAAATGCATAAAACATGTTGTTGGTTAGATTAAAAGAAGGCCGGTCTACAAGGCTTGCACCTGTAGAATCGATTGATAGAAAAACACACATATTAAAGGTGATCGGATTTGAACAGGAATAAAACGTTTGGTTCGAATGATGGCCAGATTGAAAGAAAATCGGATTATAGGATTTGTACCTGTGGATTGGTTTGATAGAAACATATAAATTATTTTCTGGATTAAAGGTGGTCGGATTACCGGTTTTTAACCTGTGGAATTAGAGAAACGAAACCAAACTATAATTGCGAATAAAATGGATAAAAAACAATCCGGATTACATGAATTTATCTCTTGGAAAGAATACATAAAGACACTACCAAATAGAAAATGGGAATAAAACGTTTTAATCGAATGTTGGCCGGATTAAAAGAAGATCGAAATCCCTGAAGAATAGATTGAAAGAAACACAACCAAAGAGGAAACGGATATAAAATTTTCTTTTATTTTAATTTTTAATTTTTTTTTATATCCATATCGCCCCGATCAAGGCAGTTTACTGCCACTGGTGCGCAGGGGGTTACATAAGAGGAAAGTTATGAGAATGCGTGGCATGTTATAGTGGGTGTTAGGAAGTGGGTAAGAGAAAGATGAGAATACTGATGAGAGTGGAGTGAACGGAGAAAGGAGCATGATAGGGAGGATGCAAGTTAGTGAGATAGAAGATTGACTGGTGTTCGAACTCGGATCACCGGTCTCTCATTCCGAGCCGACATCCAATGTACCACATCTTGTTGAAAAAAAAATTTTTCTCCAATAATGCAGCGATCAGAAAGAATTACATACTTCTGCAATATTGAGTGATACTCTTCCTTTCGTATAATACCCTTAACTTAGAAAAAGTCTCCAGAAATCAAAGCCACTGGCGGTTGTGGAACTCTGAAAGGAGGGGCACTTATGGGCCGAGATTTTTCCTAGGAGGAGTGGGGTAAACTCAAGCAGCGTTTTCATTTTCATACTACACCACTATCGTATACACAACTTAGGAATGAGTTTGAGTATATGCTACATCACTAAATTAAACGGAATAACTTTTCATTCAAAGCAGTGGATTTCTAATCTATTCTTGCCCTCTTTTCTACTCTCAAGCTGTTGGTATACAAGAGACAAAATCAAAGGTTAATACGTTCTGAAAAAGAAAAAGTTTTGAAAATAAATTCTTATCAAAATCAGAGACTGATTTCAAAAATTTTTGAAGCTCATAAAATGGGGACAACCGAGGGACCAGCCAAAATTCAGATGGGGGAGATTGTCCCCCTTCTCCCCGCCTTTAGAATCGCCACAGATCACACATCAAAAATGTCCCGAAGCCATTACACCACAACCACCACCATGCTTAACAAATGGCACAATGCAATTTTCACTTATTCGTTTGGAAGGAGTTCGTCTGACAAGCACTCCTCCGTGTGACTATAGGGTAAGGTCTACCTCAATATATCGTCTACCCAGGTGCCGCGCGGAGATCTGCCGTGACTATCCCCTCACATAGTTATCATGTGGATCCAGCAAACAAGAGCGCACGTTCAGACAACTGAGTGATCGTGGTTGGATGCTAAAACGATGATTCTCGAGAAAATGCGTTAAAGTTTGGGGAGATACGTTAACTTTTCCTTTTTGGCCTAGGTGTAGACGTTTCAGAGACTTCTTGGGGTGCTATTATAGTGTGAGGTCTAACCCAGTTTATCGTCTACCCAGGAGCTTCACGGAGATCTACCATAACAAACCCCTTACGTGGACATTATGTGGATCCAGCGACAAGGCAACTGAGTGATCGTAGTTGGATGCTAAAACAATGATTCTCAAGAAAATGCGAGGTGTTGGTATTCAGTTGTTCCAGTCACATCTTGATTATTTTTGCCGAAAGATAATGAGAAAAATTCCAATGCGTGCCATTCTTAGAAGATATACGAAGTGTTTATGGCTAACATAAAGAAGAGTTGCAGTAGATTCCGAAGTTTTCAGTAGACCGTGGCTGAAGCTAATGACAATTTTATTGAATAAATCTAGTCTCTTGTATTTCAAGATATTTTTGGGTAAATTTCGTAAATATATCTTTTAAATTGAGATGTCAGTTTTATATTTATTTTTGCATAATTTAGACGACAGTTAATCTATCGCACTCTATAGTGTTGGTACAAGGCAGCTGGAAGCCAACAAGTCTACCTGCCCCTTCCCTCACGTGGTCATTATGATTGTCCCCCTTCTCACCGCCTTTAGAATCGCCACAGATCACACATCAAAAATATCCCCAAGGCATTACATCACAACCAGCACCACGCTTAACAAATGGCACAATGCAATTTTCACTTATTCGTTTGGAAGGAGTTCGTCTGTTAATATAGGGTAAGGTCTACCTTAATATATCGTCTACCCAGGTGCCGCGCGGAGATCTACAGTGACTATCACCTCACATAGCCATTATGTGGATCCAGCAAACAAGAGCGCACGCTCAGGCAATTGAGCGATCGTAGTAGGATCCTGAAACGATGATTCTCAAGAAAATGCGAGGTGTTGGTAGTCAGCTGTTCCAGTCACATCGTGATCATTTTTGCTGAAAGATGGTGAGAAAAAATTCCAATGATCTATTCAACCCATTCCTAGAAGATATACGAATAAAATGAATATATATTGTATTTGATAGCGCGTCTATTTTTAACTCTCTACCGTTATCTAGCCAGCACTCATTCAGTAATGAAATTGAACACTCTCGGCTACTGGCGTATGTTTACATTGTATATAACACGCTAAAACCCGCCTTCCTTTACCGAGTTATCATAAAGGTAGAATCGCCAACTGATGTCAATTCGGTCGGGTTTCAATCCTGGCTAAAAGCAATCGAATGTCTAACCGTACTGATGATCTGTGATACAGCGAAACAGATCTGTCAGCGGATGACTATGCTCTCACACCCCGATTGAGCCCTATGGAGGAATGGTAGGCTTTGCAAAATCAGTAGCTACTCACGCTACTACGCATCGTTCATTCAGTAATGAATTTGAACACTCTCGGCTACTGGCGTATGTTTACATTGTATATAACACGCTAAAGTCCGCCTTCCTCTACCGAGTGACCATAAAGGTAGAATCACCAACTGATGTCAATTCGGTCGGATTTCAATCCTGGCTAGAAGCAATCGGATGTCTAAACGTACTGATGAGCTGTGCTACAGCGAAACAGATGTTTGCGGATGACTAAATATAAATAATACTAAATAATACCGTTGCTCGGGTGTAATGAAAGCTTTAAATCTAATCCATGGTCCTGGAGCTCAAACTTTTTGGGCGTTGGCATGAAAGACTAAAAAGCAATAGTTGTTTCCAGTTAAAGCGAAACCGCAGACTGAAAGAAAAATGAATGGATGTAATTCAATTTTTTTATTTCCTGCTGTCGATATCAAATAAGGTTATTTCGTCGTAAACTGAATTTTGAAGGCTAAATACGTCCTCTTAGTAAATGGTATCATGGCTAAGACTGAGAAGTAAAATTATACCTACTCAGAACCAAACTCGAAGCAAAAACTAAAATAATAGATCTGAAAAAAAACAGACATACAGGCAGTTAAAAAGACACACACACAAACATCTTGTCTATTATATATATATAATCCATTTTCTGCATTATTGTAAGAACGGCAACCTTGAAACTTCTGAATATCGTTTCTTATGTCTTTGTCTATGAGTGTATTAAATTTGATTAAAATTGGACCACTCCTTCTATAACCCGATTTTTTCGATTATCGGTTTTCGATATTTAGCGGGGGTAGCGTATGTGCATTGTGGTCCAGTGGATATCGGCTCAGAACGAGAAACCGGGGAACCGAGTTCGAATTCCAGTTGAATCCATTGTATTCACTTACGCGCAAATAACCTTGGGAAAGGTATTAATCCGTCTCTTCCTTCCAGTTATGGGTTAAATAGCAGGACAGACTGGGTTCTATAGTCTTGGTCGGCAACCAGTCTACCGCAGAAAGCAATGGCAACCTACTGCGGGATAATCTTCTGCCCAGTCAGTCATGTCTCTTTCGAGACATGATCGCCCAAGCGTGTATCACGTGTGGCACTTGACTGACTGACCTCGACACAAAACCTAGCTGAGAACACTCGCATACGCTCATAATACAACTGTAAATTTTCAAGAAAATTGGTTTAGCCGTTTCGGAGTCTATAGGTAACGGACGCACACACACACACACAAAGTTACATTTATAAATAAGTTTAGATATAGATATGTAAATATTAATATGGTTTAAATAAATATGTATACACATACATTATTATATTATAGTTCGATTCTGCTATAGACCTCACGCTATAGTTGAAACTGAAGGTAGACCTCACGTTATAGGAACATACACTCTTTGTTTACTTCCATAAAAATCAAATTTGGACTCATCCATCCATAGAACCTTTTTTCAATCTTCCAAAGTTCAATTTTTCAAGTTATTTTCTATTTTTAATAGAAGTTCCTTAAGCAAAACATAAAACAGTCTTCTTATAACAGTCATAACAGATATTGGATGTTGATGTGTGGAATTAAATGTAGCAGTTAGTTGGGGAGTTGCTTTTCTTCTGTTCCCTTGGCTAGACACCATCCTGTGTCTATCCTTCGCATTAGATGTCAATGTGGGCCTCGCAGATTTTGTTCTGTCGACATTTGTGCCGGTTTCTGCACGTCCCTGCAGGCAATAATGCACCTAATTTCTTTGGTATCTGTAATTTTATATCAATCTGACGTTCGGAATTGCCTTCTATAGAAAGAATTTCTACTTGGGATCTTTTTTTTAATGCTAATCTGTTTAGTTCCTGGCATTTTAATGTTTTTTGATAATTAATTTCAATCAAACATTAATCTAGATCGAATAGAACCTCTACGAAGCAGTGGAGCTGAAGTATTTGTAAAATTCTTCACTAAAGTTCAGAAACGGTATCAGGTTATAACAAAATTTTCAAAAATTATGCAAATAAATTTATGATACTTGCAGAAAAAAATTGTTTGAAATTTATATAAGGAATTGTATATATATAGAACAGCTGAATTTATTAACCAAATATGCAAAATTTGGATTTTTTGTTAACTGAGAGAAGCAAATCTGTGTGTGTATATATATATATATATATATATATATATATATATATATATATATATATATTCTTCTCGAGTACATATATATATATATATATATATATATATATATATATATACTCGAGAAGAAAATTTTAAAAACAGTTTCCATTTCTACCATATATGCGTAACTCTTCAGAAATGAATTGAGTTCTTCCGGTGACTGGTGTGTGTATACACTGCTTATATACAACACGTTAAAATTTCTCTTCTCTAATTCCATGCGCCTATGGCTTAGAGAGTAGCGATTCCGATTAACACGAAATCGGCCGAGTTTCGATCCCGGTCAGAAACAAGTGGAGATGTCTAGCACCACTGATGATCTGTGATACAGCGAAACAGGCATGTATGTGGATGACAAATATATATATATATATAATGCATCAAGACGGCAGATATTTTTTTAAACATAAATTGTAAAATATAACATACAATTAATGTCTTTTATGTTTGATCATGAGCCGTTCTAAGCATAGCAATTTGGTTAGAATTTCAGGTGAAAATAAAGACCAAAATTGTCCAACATTTGGATATTTTTTATTAAGTTGGTTCTAAGCTTTCGGCTCACATGAGCCATCTTCAGAGAGGTTACAGGGACGTTAACATAAAGACATCCACCATCAAAGATGGTATTTTTCATTCAAAAAAATTTTGCTGGCAACATTTTCATTCAAAAACGTTTCGTTGGTAACATTATTCATTCAAAAAAATTTTGTTGGTAACATTTTTCATTTAAAGAAGTTTTGTAGGTAACATTTTTCATTCAAAAAAGTTTTGTTGGTAACATTTTTCATTCAAACATGTTTTGTTGGTAACATTTCTCATTCAAAAATATTTTGTTGGTAACATTTTTCATTCAAAAAAGTTCTGTTAGTAACATTTTTCATTCAAAAATGTTTTGTTGGTAACATTTTTATTAAAAAATGTCATGTTGGAAACATTTTCATTGAAAAATGTTTTCTTAGTAACATATTTCATTCAAAAAAGTTTGTCATGTGTTGTGACCATATATATATATATAGGGTCACAACATAGATAGATAGATAGATAGATAGATAGATAGATAGATAGATAGAGTGTGCAATAGGTAAATTGTCGTTATTTTATATTCTTAATTTCACGTTGGGCATTGTTTCCTTTTGTCGACTGCAAATCAATTCTGCACTATCTCTGTGAAAAAGAGCACCAGTACGCAATTTATTCCGCTAGAAATTTAGTACTACTACTTCTTCTTCAAGATCCTTGTTTTTTCAGGACGTAGGCGATCATGGCTTTCCACGTCTCCCTATCTCTGGTGACTCTTAGTACACTTTCTCCTGTTAAACCACGCAACTCTCGTTCTGTCATTCACTTGATCGGGTCTTTGAAATATGTTATCAGTTGCTTTCCCATGTCTCTTTTTCCTTCTATCTGGCCTGTTAGTATCAGATTCTCCAAGCCCTTCTTCCTCATTGCATGAGCTTTAGCTTTCACTTCCTGATGCTCTGTATTAATTTCATTTTCGTTTCTATCCTTTCCAAAACCTCATCATTGCTCACATGCTCGATCCATGATATCCGCAGCATCCTTCTGTAGAACCATATTTTAGTTGTCTCAAATTTTTCCTTCATCTTCGATGATATTGTCACGCATTCACTGCCATATTGAAGAATTGACATCACATAGCAATCCAGCACTCTCTTCTTTGTTTCTAGCGAAATTGTTCTGTTTCTTGATACTTTACTCAACTTCTGGAATGCTTCCTTCGCCATGCTAATTCGCCTTCGGATCTTTGTGTCGCACTTTCCATCTTCTGTTAGAACACTTAGCAGGTATTCAAGTTTTTGTACCTGCTTGATTTTAGTATCCCCCACCTGTATTTGGCATTTTGGGCCGCCCTTGTTGCTGATGACCATGCATTCGGTTTTCTTACTGTCAGCCAGTCAGTTAAGTGCCATACGCGATATACGCTTGGGCGATCATGTCTCGAAAGAGACATGACTGACTGGGCAGAAGATTATCCCGCAGTAGGTCGCCATTGCTTTCTGCGTTAGACTGGTTGCCGACCAAGGCTATAGAACTCAACCTGTTCTATTATTTAACCCATAACTGGAGGAAAGAGACGAATTAATACCTTTCCCAATGGTATTTGTGCGTAAGTGAATGCAAGGAATTTAACTGGAATTCGAACTCGGCACCCCGCAAGTCGAAATCCACTGAACCGCAACGCACATACCAAGAGGAAGAGCGTTAAGGGATAGGGAGAATGTGGAGGTCCATCATCGCCTAAATAGAAGCGGGTCTTTTCTTTTTCATTAAAAACGTCAGTGTATGTCACTAATATAATGATAAAAATATTCTAGCGTGAAGTGGAATATTCAGGTCACTATTGCACTAGTTCTTTTTAGAGAGTTGTAGTCTATGACGTCTTCTTCTATGTGCCAAATCCCTTCAGGACGTAGACGATCATTTCTCTCCACATCACCCTTGTAGCTCTTAACACCCCCTTCTCTGTTACCTCTTCCTACCATCCATTTGCTCAAGCACAAGTGTTGTAGATTATCTGAGCTGGTGAATGATTTTGTGAAGAAGTGTATTTTTATGAAACAATGAAAATATGCAAATTGGCTAGTAAAAGAAAAATGGACATTGTTTTGATAAATATTTGATTGTTGTCAAAGTTAAGAATGTGGGCAAAATTCTCAGGAAATGTCAGGAAAATATTTGATTGTTTTGAAATCAGCGTTAAAATGATGTAACCAATGTGTCAAAATATGATGTAGTCACTTATATAAGAGACAGAAATTAGTAGTAGTTGGTCGGTCGAGAGTTGAGATCGGAATCCGGACCGAGGAAGACTCAGGGAAAATCGAGGACGAGCGCGGCCTCTGGCCCCCACGATGCGTATGTACTGGCACCTCCGATTCCACCTCGCACTCTATACCACGTCACCTGAGGAACGAATAAAAGATATGTTGTCTACATTTGTTTATATATACGTGTTATAAAGTGAATAAAGACAGAAACTCTACTATAACGACTTCACATTAAAGACAGAGATGTATCCAGAATGCACTGTCGGGCGTTTTGAAGATTTTGAATACCACATAGTCAATCAGATCTGGGGCCTGTGCTCCAATAAAGATTCCCTTAGAGATCAAAGTGTTGTAGATTATCCGAGCTGGTGAATGATTTTGTGAAGAAGTGTATTTTTTATGAAACAACAAAAATATGCAAACTGGCTAGCAGAAGAAAAATAGACATTGTTTTGATAAATATTTGATTGTTTTCAAAATTAAGAATGCGGGCAAAATTCTCCATGTCAGGAAAATATTTGGTATTTTTGAAAACTGCGTAGCCAGGACAGAAGCGAATATAATTTACATTAGATTATTTCGGGTTTAAAACAATAGAGCCGACAAGAAATATGATTGTAGTGGAATGAAGGCCGTCCACTTACTAATTTATATTTTAACGGTCGACTCGACGTAACATTCGTTAAGGTTTGAAGCAAGATTTATGAATGAACAAGAAGGCGAAAGTAAACGGAAAAACAATATATTGAAAAAGGTTACATAGGGTTGAGAAAGCATGCATAAGAAGTTGCAGAGTCCGGTTTCAATGAAAGTTAATGTCAGAGAAGAAAATTAAGAGAATAAAAAATATTTGCGCCACTAATTGCTACACGCAATTAGTGCGCGAGTGTTTGTGTGAATTAGGAAGGCATGTCTGTCTTGTCTGTCCTCGCCCCGGGACGAAATCCTTTCTGCCGTATCACGTGCTGTTTTCGGTTTTTAAAGGCTTCGTTTTTGGCGGGAACTACGACTGTCACGTAGACGCCGCGTGACCATGCGTATGTATGTGTGTGTGTGTGTGTGTGTCAATGTATGAGACCTACAAATAGCCCCCCTAGATTGAAACAAATATTAAAAATATTTTTTTCAATATGTCCGTGTATATGGTGGTTTGGTTACGTTGATGATGATGCTTGTAGTAGTAGTAGTGATCATGCCAAAAATGACAGAGAAGGCTGGTTGCTGAAAAAAAAAAGGTGGGGGCACAGACGTTGCTCATAGGTGTGGGAGGAGGTTGCTGAAACGTCTGACTGCTGGTCAGCCATATTGGATTCTCAAAAAGCACATGGTGAAATGGAAAAATGAGAAAAATTTGTGAAAGGTGAATTTTTTTTTTGGTTGTCTCTCGTAGGCTGAAAAGAAGAAGAGTCTGAAATGCGATGCGCGTGAGTAGGGATTTTGCTGCAGTGTCCCCTATCAGAGTGCCAGGATGCGGCATGCTCTGGAAAATTCTCGGTAGTTGATGTGTCTGTTAAAGATCTTCTAATTTATTCCAATGCTCCACGTTGAGTTGCTTGCGTTTGTAAGAGTTTCCGTGTTTTGCTGTACGTGTGGATTTTTATGTTGGTGTTAGAAGAATTAACAGTTGGTTATAAACTTTGATTTGCAAAGTGGTTGATTGAAGCTTGTTGATACCGAGTGTACGCGTTTGAGAGAACTAAAAAGATATCGAGGTTTAATGTCGAATTTTCTGGAGGTCACAATTCTCCAGTATAAATAATTCGGCTTGTCGATTTCCTCAGTGTTCTGGTTGAGAAAAAAAGGCGTCTTTAAGTCGACGTTGTGTTTGGTTGAGTGACATTGCGTTGAATGCTGAAAGAAACGTCTTTAAGTCGACGTTGTGTTACTCTTTTTCTGGAAAACCTGGGAGAGAGAGATGACAGTTGTGCTGTCTAGTGTGCGATTGTAAAAATTCTGTGTGGGGTCGCCATCTTGGAGTCCTGTAGAAAGAGTTAGGAGATAACGACGTTGAATAGTAGTTCTTGTTGATAGACACAGAAGAATGCTGAGTTCCATTTCCAACGATGCTGGACTGAATTACGCCGAATCGATATCACGTCGTTGTCACCATTGTAGTGGAATGAAGGCCGTCCACTTACTAATTTATATTTTAACGGTCGACTCGACGTAACATTCGTTAAGGTTTGAAGCAAGATTTATGAATGAACAAGAAGGCGAAAGTAAACGGAAAAACAATATATTGAAAAAGGTTACATAGGGTTGAGAAAGCATGCATAAGAAGTTGCAGAGTCCGGTTTCAATGAAAGTTAATGTCAGAGAAGAAAATTAAGAGAATAAAAAATATTTGCGCCACTAATTGCTACACGCAATTAGTGCGCGAGTGTTTGTGTGAATTAGGAAGGCATGTCTGTCTTGTCTGTCCTCGCCCCGGGACGAAATCCTTTCTGCCGTATCACGTGCTGTTTTCGGTTTTTAAAGGCTTCGTTTTTGGCGGGAACTACGACTGTCACGTAGACGCCGCGTGACCATGCGTATGTATGTGTGTGTGTGTGTGTGTGTCAATGTATGAGACCTACATGATAAACACTCATTTGTGGCGTGTTAAAGTTGGAATTATGTAAACAATACGTCAGAATGTGACTTAATCGTTGATAGAGGAGACAGAAATTATTAGTAGTAAGCAATCAGTCGAGAAAGGGGATTTTGAACAAAGCTCGACAGACCAGGGAAAACCACGGACGAGCACGGTCTTTGGCTCCACGTTGCGCATGTGCTGTCACCTTTGACCTCCACTCTACGACACGTCACCTGATGAGAGAATAATTTAACAGGATATATTTTTATATCCACGTTGTTCGTCTTTATATTTCAAGCCGGTCATCATGCTTGGCTCCAGGTATATAACACAAGTATGTCACGCGTTGCTTTCCCCTGTCCGTCTGTCTGTCTCTCTCCCTCTCTCCCTCTCTCCCTCTCTCTCTCTCCTTCTGTCTGATCAAGCCCTCCTTCCTCTCCTCGTTACACGTCTCAGAAATTTTCAGCAATTTTTTCCTGATGTTAAGTATCAGTTTCCTCATTTAAGTTTTGGAAGATCGTAGTCGGGTTTTCTTCTTCTATGTACCGTGTCACATTAGGGAGTAAGCGATAATGACCCTCCACGTCTTCCTGTTCTTAGTGACTCTTAACAGGCTTTTCCTTGTTACCCCACCCAAATCCCGCTATGTCACCTATTTACTTAAACTTATCATGTAGGTTGCCCGTTGCTTTTCCCTGTCACTTTTCCGCGCTATCTGACCTGTAAGTATCAAATTCTCCAAAGCCCCTTTCCTCATTACATGCCCCAGGAACTTTAGCTATCTTTTCCTCATGTTAATATTAGTTTCCTTTTCGTTTCTATCTTCTCTCATATCTCGACGTTGCTCGATCCTTGGTATTTTTTTTTTAATCATTTCACCCCAAGCAAGGCATTCCACTGCCACTATTGCGCATGGGGCTACAGAGAATAAGGTAAAGAGAAGGAGTGGTTAGACATAGGGAATTTCAGGAGGAAGGTGATAGATGGGTAAGGATAGATACAGAGGATGAGGGTTGGGCAGATGGGAAGAGTGTTTGATAGAATGGGAGCAAGTTAGTGTGTTAGGAGGTGTCTATTGACCTTACATTTAAACTCCTGGAGATTGTAGCCATCGGGGAAGCAATCATGTGGAATGGAATTCCACAGTCGGGAAGTGCGAGGAAAGAAACTGTTGGAGTAGAAGTTCCCAGCACCCTTCTGTAGAACCACATTCCGGTTGCTTCAAGTTTTTCCTTAATCTTTGTTGAGATTGTGAAACATTCGCCGCCATATTGAAGGAGTCTATGACACCAAATCTGAAAAAAAAAAAATCACTATGAAAATCAGAATGAAACCAATTGTTACATCGCTTCAGAAGTTTGTTTTGATTAAATCTGCAAATATTTTGGGGTTAGGTGCTGAAATTGTTTTTAATCATTTCACCCCAAGCAAGGCGGGACTACGACTAAGGCGCAGTGGGTGGATGGGGGGTTACAGCGAGAGAAAACACTGGGTATAATGGGTATTGAGGAAAGGATAAAAGATGAATAGAAGATGAATAGAAGTGAAGAAGATAGAAGATAGCAATTGACGTTGCATTTAAATTTTGGGAGATTTTAGTTATTTGGGAAACAGGTAAACAGAATGGAGTTCCAAAGTCGGGAAGTGCGAGAAAAGAAACTATTCGAGTAGAAGTATTGTTTACATTTAACTATTTCAACAGTCACAGAGTGGGTCCTAGGTGCCAATCCAGTCGCACGCGTAAATTCGTACGGGCGAAGCAGCAGGTGAGAAAAGCTCGTTTGGAAAATATTTGTAGAAAAGACAGAGGGAAACCACGCCATGTCTTGGAGAATGTGGCTGAAGTCGAAATGCCAAGTCAGGACCGATTACCTTGCAGATCCTTCTTTTGATTTTGTCGAGAACCCCAAAATGAATAGCAAGAGCAGCATAAATGTGCAAAATCGATTCTGACAAGAAAAGCTTTCTGGCCAATGTAAGATCTCGTGGTTAAAAAAAATGAAGAACCGTGCGAAGGGAGGCAATACAAATAATACTCCTAATAATACTAGTACTACTGCTTCTTAAAGAAGTGCTAAATTTGATAATGAATGTTTACTCCGACATACAGTATAATCCTCCCTATTATAATAAAGACCTCTCTCTCTCTCTCTCTGTGTGTGTGTGTGTGTGTGTGTGTGTATCATCATCATCATTTATCCATCACACCCAGATGGTGCATAGGGCAGCAACTTTTTTGTTTTTTTTTTGTTGCTGTTTCTCTAACAAACTGTTTTTTACGAGGCGGGGTTATTAGCCCTGCACCCAACCCTGGAGGACCGGTGGACCATTCTTGTTCCTTACGCTTACAACACTTGGTATTCCCAAATGGGCACCCATTTAAGTACTAACCTGGCTCTATGTTGCCTAACTTCGGTGATCGGACGGGAACTGGTGTATTCAACACGTTATATATATATATAATCGCCGACTGACGCCAACTCGGTCGGGTTTCAATCCTGTGTTAGGAAGCGAACGGAGTCTAAGCCGTACTGATGAGCTGTAATACAGCGAAACAGATCTGTCTGCGGATGACTATAGTATATATATATATATATATATATATCATTTTCAATAAAATTTCGAATTCAACATACGTTGTATAGCTATTTCAGCGACAAAAATCTCGCTTCTTCAGCAACGATCAAAAACAATTTTTTTTTTTATTTCAAATATGGTACAAAAATTCACATACTGGAAAGAGCCCCAAAACATATCCATACACAGGCGAACGGTTTGGAAAAGGGTGGTGTCCGACTGTCGAGAATGACGACGAGAGCGGGAAAAATGCGGGTAGGGTTAGAATTTGGTTGTTGTGCGGGGAGAGGCCGGTTTTCCAATCGTTTGATGGAGCATTCTTTTGCCGACACAACTTTTGATCCCTTATTCCCCCCCCCCCCGCCCCCACAAACTCTATCACGGCCACGACCTGACGCTACTCTCAACTTTAAATACACATTCATTTCCAACACAATCTTCTTTTCTTTCTTTTTTCTTTCTTTCTTTTTTTTTTTTACTAGTCAAATCGCATGTTTGTTTTATTCATATGTTTCTTTCTTTTATTTGTCAATTCTTATCTTTTTCATTAATTCATTCATTCTTTCTTTCTTTTACGTCGATTTTTTATCTTTGCTCTTTCGTCCATTTTTTCCTTCTTTCTTTCTTTGACATCGATTTTTTAAAATTTTGTTTTTTTTATATTTTTGGGCTTCTTTTATTTCGTGATGTTCGCATTGTTATTTTCTTTCTTTCTTCCTTCCTTTCTTTCTTTCTTTCTTTTTTTCTTTCTTTCTTTTACTAGTGAATTCTCATATTTGTTTTATTCATGTTTTTCTTTCATTCTTTCATTCGTCAATTTATGTTTGTTTATTCATTCATTCATTCATTCATTCATTCATTCTTTTACATGGTGATTTTCATCTTTGTTGTTTCTTTCATTCTTTTCTTCTTTTTCTTTGACACATCGATTATTAACAATTTTTGTGTTTTTTTTTTGTTTTTGGCTTCTTTTATTTCGTGATGTTCACATTGTTATTTTCTTTCCTTCTTTCTTTATTTCTTTCTTTCTTTCCTTCTTTCTTTTGCTAGTCAATTCGCATGTTTGTTTTATTCATGCTTTTCTTTCTTTGTATTCGTCAATTTATGTTTGTTCATACCTTCATTCATTCATTCATTCTTTCTTTTTTTCTTTCTTTTACATGTTGATTTTCGTCTTGTGTTCTTTCTTTCATTCTTTCCTTCTTTTTTCTTTAACTAGTCAATTCTCATGTTTGTTTTATTCATATTTTTCTTCTATTTGTCAATTTATGTTTGTTTATATCTTTTTTCATTCAACCATTCATTCATTTATTCATTCATTCATTTACATGCTGTTTTTCATATTTGTTATGTTTTCTTTGTCTCTTTTGTTTCTCGAATAGTAAATTTGTTATTTTCTTCCTATCTTTATTTTAAAGTCGTTTCCTGCTCGTTCATCTGTCTTCCATTCTCTCACGCGTCGTTTCAATCTTTGTCACCTTCGTCAGTGTTTTCTTTAACCTTATACGGCCATAAAATACATGATAGCAAACTGCAGCAATCTTAATCCCCCCACCCCCCAAAAATATAACAGACCAGCAAACTTATGAGAACTTTTTTGCAAAATCAGTCAGTCAGGTGTCATACGTGATACTCGCTTTTGGGTGATCATGTCTCGAAAGAGACATGACTGACTGGGCAGAAAATTATCCCACAGTAGGTTGCCATTGCTTTCTGCGGCCAGACAAGGCTATAGAACCCAATCTGTCATGTTATTTGATTCATACCTAGAGGGGGAAGAGATGTATTATATTATTAAGCAGTAATTAGTGGGGGATCAGTTTATTACAATACAAAACCGATCCCCTATTTATGACCAGTAGATTATCCGAACGATTAGAGTGATTACCCCAGCTGCCATACCAGCCTAATCATGATTCCAACTATTATATTCAGTCAGTCAGTTAAGTGCCATATGTGATACATGCTTTGGGTGATCATATCTCGAAAGAGACATGACTGACTGGGCAGAACATTATCCCGCAGTAGGTTGCCAGACGAGGCTATATAACCCAATCTGTTCTGTTATTTAACCCATATCTGGAGGGAAGAGACGGATTAATACCTTTCTCAAAAATATTTGCACGTAAGTGAATGCAACGAATTCAACTGGAATTTGAACTCGGCTTCTCGATTTGTCGTTCCAAGTCTGTAGCCACTGTACCACAACGCACATTCTTTTTCAAAATACTATTTTTTTTTAAATACTGATTTATTTTAGATACAGTGTGCGATGGGTAAATTGTCACCATTTATAATTTTAATTTTGCGCATGCACGTTGTTTGTTTTTGATTTTGCGGACTGCACAATATAGTAGGGTCAGTCAGGCACCTTATGTGATATGAAATGAGCACCATGATGCAATTTTAAATTTGAAAACGGAAACTTCAATACGAATATTTCGGAGTATTTGGGTATCAATCTGAAGACAGTGTAGCGGATTCGGAAAGAGTTAGATGATTCTTATGGTGATTACGAAGGTATGGCAGCTGGGGTAATCACTCTAATCGTTCGGATAAGAAAAGAACTCCCGAGTTTGTTCGTGGGGGACTCAGACTCAACAAGGAGGTTTACATCAAGTGTTTTGTGGAGGTAGTGCTGCTCTGAGTCAAGATGGTGGCTGTTGGAAGACCCTTTGTCTGTCAACAGGATTCTGCACAATGCGACAAAAGCAGTCATGGCTGTTAAACAATTTCTGCGCCAACATCACCCCTTACATCTGGCCACCTAACTCTAAACTGCTATCCCCGTTATTATTAAGTGTGGGACACAATTGAGCGAGAGACCAACAAAACTCCTTGTAACACCAAAGATGAACTAAAGGAAATAACTATGGCAGCATTCAAGTTCTTAAACAAGGAGATCGCCTAGAATAGTTGCAAGAGATTCCCAAGTCGTCTGAAGGCCGTGGTTGAAGCCAATGCCGAATTTATTGAATAAATTTACTCTTTAGTGTTTTCAGATATTTTTGTGCAGAGTAACTTTTAAAATGAGATGTCATTGTTATTTTCATTTTGCGTCATTTTGACGACAATTTATCCATCACTCTCTCACTCCCGCTCTCTCCCGCTCCCCCTCTCTCTATATATATATATATTCAGAGTGATAGATAGATAGAGAGAGAGCGAGAGAGAGAGAGAGAGAGAGAGAGTGAGAGAGAGCTAGAGAGAGAGAGCGAGAGAGTGAGAGAGAGAGAGAGAGAGCTAGAGAGAGAGCGAGAGAGCGAGAAAGTCCTGAAGATTAACGAAATGGTTTTTAGCAAGCGACATAATTAATTAATTTATTTGTATGAACATTATTTTTAATCAATACTCGTATTTGAGTAGATATTCTGTTTTTAATCAAACAGTATATTTATATATTTATTTCTACTGGCCTGATTATTTACGATAATATTTATTACGAAAATGTGTGTCATTCGACAGGAAACAGCGAAACAGGCTTGTATGTGGATGACTAATATGTATATATATATTGTCTATTTGGGTAACAATCTCTCTTTTATGCAGGTTTCATTGAAAATGACAGGTATTATCATTAATTTTTTTATATAATTTTTCAAGTGTTCTTATGATTTTTTTTTCTTTTCAAAACTCAAATTATATAAAAATTGTCTAAAGTTTCAGTACTTTTTTGTTTTATTTGTAAATAAATATGTGTAAAGTGTACGTATATAGAGTCATGTATATGTTATGTTCTGAACATGGTATGCAATTATGAACACGATAACAATGTGCTGACCATGTTCGGAACATAACATACAAATGACTCTGTATAGCAGTGTTACTATTTAAATTATTTTGAGGACTGTTTAAGTAAAAAGCGGTTATTTGGAAAAGAAAACTTAATTTTGGCTTTAATTAATCCAATGTGTTGATATTTTTTTTATAATCATCTCACCCTAAGCAAATCAGAACTGCCACTGGTGAGCAGAGGGTTGTATAAGGAGAGTGAATAGAGAGGAGAACCTGTCATAGTAAATGTCGGAGAATGGATAAGACAAAGACTGGAATATTGGCGTGAAGAGAGCTGCGTGAGAGCAAAGTGTAAAGTGAGAAGAAGGATTGGAATCAAAGGGATAAGAGATGACAGTTGATGTTGCATTTAAACTTTTGGAGATTGTAGCTATCAGGGAAACAAGAATACGAAAGGGAGTTCCACAGGCAAAACGTGCAAGAAAAGAAGCTGTTAGAGTAGAAGTTGTGGTTACCCTTGATTGTTTTCACAGTAAAAGGGTGGGACCTTTTTGCAAGTCTGGTAGCTTTAGTAAGTTCGCGTATTGGGGGCACTAAGGAGCTAAGCTCGTCAGAGCAGGATCCATGAAAGTATTTGTAAAAAAGACAGAGGGAAGCCACATATCGTTGGTGAGAGAGAGAGAGAGAGAGAGAGAAAGGGAGAGAATGGAGTCGAGCTGCCAGGTCAGGATCGACTATATTGCAGATTCTTTGGATTTTGTCGAGAACCTCAAGATGAATAGCAAGGGCACCTGACTAGTTATGACTTAAGCAAACCCTTACATTGCATATCCCTCTCTGTTGTTTTCCTCATTTCCTGTTCTTTTCTCTCCATCCCTTCCTCTCTCCTCTCTCTTTTCTTGACTTTCTATCAGCTTCTTTTTTTCTTTTCTCTCTCATTCTCTCTCAACTCTTCTTTCTCTATCCTCACGTTATTCCCTCTTTTTCTTTTTTCTCTTTTTCTTTTTTCCTTTGATCCTCTTTCTCTCACCTTCTCTCGTTATCTCTTCTCTTTCTTTCTCGTTGATTCTTTCTTTCTCTTTACCGCTTCTTTACTCTCTCCTTCGCTTTCTTTCTGTTCTTATTCCTTCTTCTTCTCTCTGTCCTTTATATTTATTTTCTTTTTTCTTCCAAGAAGAAAAAAATTAAGGCATATTTCTGCCTTAAATCTTTTATTGTCTTTCTGGCGTAATCTCTTTTACCCCACCACACACCATACTTAATACATATTTTCTTTCTTTCTTTCTTTCTTTCTTTCTTTCTTTCTTTCTTTTGCTACACTTTGTTTTTCTCTTCCCGGCAATACTCTCTCGTCTCACATTTTTCATTGACTGTTCCATTTTTACATCTTCTCTTTTTACTTCCCTTTGTCCCCATTTTCCATTTCCCACTCCTTTTCCCGTATTCTATCTCCCTCTCTGTTTTTCCGTTTCTTATTTCCCTCCCTTTTTCATTTTCTTCCCTTTCTCTCTCTTTTTATCTTTCTGCAATTTCTTTCCCTTTTCCCTTTCTTAGATTAGACTCTCTATTCCCCATTCTTCCATCACGCTCTCTTTCCCCCCTTCTTCCATTCCCCTATCTGTTTTTCTTTCTCACATTTTCATCTATTTTCTGCCTTCTTCCGTTTCCCTGTCCTTTTTCTTTCGTTCCATTCCCCTTTTTTGTCCTCTTTTTCTATTCACCTCTTCCACTTTCTTCTGCTTCTTCTTCTTCTTCTATTTGTCATATCCTCTCTATTTCTTCCTTACTCTTGTCTTTCATGTTTCCTATTTTCTATATTTACTAAGCACGTATTGGTAAAGAAACCAGTCTTAGGAAGATTGTATAGCAGCAATCTATTAAACTCGAAGATGTTAGCATTAGATTAGCCATGCTAATGAAAGGTACTAAATGTTCTTTCGGACAATTAATATAGAGCTATTTTGTTTTTGAGGCGTAAAAACTAACAAACTGTTTTTTGGTCCAGTTAACAACAGATAGTGGGAGATTTTTGAGATCAGCTACCAAGTTTACCTTATCGAACCAACCAGACTTATTATTAAAAGGGTTCGCCTTTAAAATCATAATATGAATTCTAGACTTTTAAATGAAGGCACGAACATTGACTGCTATCAGATTGGTCTAAAATGCAACATGGTCGACCCCCCCCCCAAAAAAAAGAAAAAAAAAACGAAAAAAGAAAGCAAAGCACGATACTGTTTAATGTGGTTCCATCCAGGAAATCCTCCACTTGATGTAAGCCATTTTACCTTTGTTGGATTTATTAGGTGTCATATTTCCTTTTGCACCTTGTCTAAATTAACGACTAATTACGAAAAGAAAATAACCATGAGGGAAAAAAAGATGCATGGTTAAAATTTTAATACACACACACAACTAAGATATATAGAGATATGAAGAGAGTAAGTTAGAAAGAAAGAAACAAGCAAAGAAGAAAGAAAAAAAGAAAGAAAGAAAGAAAAAGAAAAAACATGCATATGTACAGTCTTAGTTCGCTAATTTGGTTACACATTGGCTGTGAGTATCTGGTTGTTGTTGCTGTTCTTTTATTGCTGTTGTTGTTGTTCTTCTACCTCTTCTTCTTCTTATACGAAGGGAGATAACTGATACTGAGACATATGGAAGTGGCATGACTCGTCGAACTAGAACAATATGGCGAAAAAAGTTTTTAGTTCAAAATTCCAATCACCAAGAAGGTTGGAGCATACTGTTAGAGAGCACCCCTTTTTGCATAATAAATGGACTCGTCTACGGTGTACGTATGACCCTGCTTACAGAGAACGGGGTGATTGTGAATGTGATTATCACAGTGAGTGTTAGAGAGAGTGTGTAGCAGGAGTTGAGTAGTTGGGCCGCCGTTTAGTTGGTCAGTAAGCATATAGACTTACTTCTTCTTTACAAGGTTGTATATATTGATTCCTACTAACAGTATTCCTAGTATTCATTTATTTACTAACCTGTGTTCCAGGTTGTATATTTTTGTTCAGTATAACTTATATTTTCTATCTCCATATCTGCTTTTGTTGTTTATTATTTTGTGTGGTTTCTAACCAAGAATCCACAACACATACAATTACTGAAACGTCGTGAATATGGCAACAAAGATGTTGACAACAGTCCAAACAATGTAAATTATGTCAGAATTATTTTTACTGTTTACTGTTATTACTACTATTACTACTGCTACTATTGCCATCATCATCATCATCATCATCATCATGTTTTGACTTCTGCTGTGGTTGCATTACCTACGAAGTTATTATTACTACTACTATTTACTATGTTTTAAGGAGATTTTTCCCACCTCACCTATCGTTTCTTTCAAAAGAAATAAAAAAAAAATAGACAAACAAATTTGAACAAATGTAAGCGTCCACACTCAAAATGACCTTGGGGTTTCAGATCATTGTCCTCCTAAAAACGCTCACAGAAGAGGAAAACCATTTTCGTTGTGCAGCAACATGAATCAAGTTAATTCTATCAAAAATTCAAAAAGAAACATCACAATTTCCACAGAAGGCGACAACTGTATTGATTCCCATTTAATATATTTCACCCAATTTACCAAACATGACTTGATTTATGTGTATTGCACAGCAGAAAAATTAAATCAAAGATTGAATGGACACAGGTATGATATCAGACACAATAAGGAGTTTGCAGAGCATTTCATTACAAACAACTGTCATTTAGACAAGCTTTTTAAGGTGAACATTCTGAAAAAATATTCAGAATCTACCAATTTTTCGACCCTTAACACGCATGAGGATAGTTACGTAAGCAAATTGCTAAGTTCCCACCTGGGGGAAAATGTTATAGTGCCCTCCTACGAAGAATGGACTGATCTTGTTATATGTATTTACCTGCGTGACTTCCGGAGAGCAGAGGAAGATAGCTTCTAGTTAGGCAATAAGCAGCGTAATAATACCTTCGGAGTTACTTATTTCTATTTATTATTAACACTTCCTTTAAATATCTTGTTTCTTGTTATACTAATACACTATTTTGAATCTACCTCCTTGTTCCTTGTCTTACAACTGGACACTACAACTTTGCGTCGAAATTACGCCGCAACTCCGCAAGAAAATAGCGACGTAGATCCACAACAGTATCGTTGGAAAACAGTGCCTTGTAATAATGTTTCTCATTTTTTGTCTATCACTATTTAACATTTCATAATCAAGATGTGAACACTACAAACCACTTCAAATAGAAGGCTAAAAAAAAAAAAAAAACGCTCCATAAATACCAAAAATGGCGATAGTTCACAATTCTCCGAGATCTTTTGAACAGGAGTAGTGGTTTATTTCTTGTTTCCTGTTTAGGTTTAAGGGTTTCCAATCTCTTCTAAAGTCTCTCCCTTCTCTTTCACTTTCAGTGGCCTCATGCGTCACGGTAGCCTAATCAGTTTGCTTGGGGAGGTACCTTTTAATTTGTAACTCTATCTCGAGTGGCTATTGGGTTTTGGGTGAACATCATTGTAAAATCCCACTTGAAAAGATTTGAAGATGCCGAAAAAATCGAGAAGTGCCAAAAAGTTCCGGAAATGCTTCCATCAATGGAAAAGATACTATATGGATGACGTGTTCATTAACACTTCTTTCGAATATCTTGTTTTTGTTATACTAATACAGTTTTAAACCTACTTCCTGTGTTCCATGTCTTATTTCCGGCACAAACCGGTCACTACAACTTTGAGGTGAAGTTTCGCAACAACTACACTACAAAATGACGAGGAAGATCCACAACAGGAAATGAACAGAATCACAGAAGAGTTCCATAAAATTTGTATTAAGCTGTTTGATTAATTCCACTTAGTAACTAATTCACTAACGAAAAATTTAAAGAAGCCCAGAATCATCATCATAATAAGCACATTCCAGTTACATATCTTCATGCTACCGTTTTATTCACGTTCATTACGAACACAACCGTTTTTTGTCATTACAAAACAAGCAACGTCTGCACAAAGAGATAATTTTTTTGCATATATCTGTACTTCAAATTAAAAATAAAACAGTTTAAATATAATCTGACGAAGACAGACATACAGTCAAAATGTTGTTTAACATCGTCACTATTTGTTTTCCTTTTCGTAAATCGCGCTTTTCGTTTTAACTTGAAAAACATTGAAAGACAGACGTCAATCATTTTGTTTATTATTATTATTATTGGCTTAATTTATGTGTGGTGCACAAATGAAAAATTAAATAAAAGATTCAATGAACACAGGCATTATGTCAGTCACAACAATATGACATCAACGGAGCTTGCAGTACATTTTATTACAAATGGCCTACACTGCCATTCTAATCATCTTTGCAACACGTTACAATCGCATAAGGCGAATTTGTATGGAGATTATTAGAAGCTTGTTAATAATTTAATTCGGCATTGTTCAGCGCAGTTATCAAAAATCGCAACTTAAACAAATTGCGAATGAAATAGCTAAAAATTAGGATTACCATAATTTTACACCAGGTGAAAATACCCCGAAACACAATAAAAATTATAACAGAATCTTATTAGTTATCAACTGGCACCGGAATTTTGCTGGAATTTCGAAAATACTACCCCACAACTATGAACAAATCGCGCAAAAATATTTCCGTTTTAAAGAAATCTTTTCTAACCTGCCTTCAGTTTCTTTCAAAAGAAATAAAAAACACCAAACAAATTTTAATGAGTGTAGATTTCCGCACTCAAAAGCAAAATTGGATTTTCGGATCGTTGCACTCCCGAAAACACTCATAGAAGAAGAAAAACCGGTGCGTTGTGCAACAACATGAGTTAAGTTAATTCTATCACAAATTCAAAGAGAAACCTCACGATTTCTACAGAGGGTGGAAATTGTACTGATTACCATTTAACAGACGTCATCCAATTTACCTAATGTAACGTGATTTATGTGGGTTGCATCACGGAAAAATGAAATAAAAGATTCAATGAACACAGATTCAATGAACACAGATTCAATGAACACAATGTCAGTCACAACAATATGACATCAACGGAGCTTGCAGTACATTTTATTACAAATGAATTTTATTTCAACAAAAATCTTAAGGTGAATATTTTGAAAACATTCAGATTTTACTGACCTTTCAACCTTTAAAAAGCACGAGGATCGTTATGTAAGCAAATTGCTAACTTCCCGGCCCGGAGGAATTAACAGAATGACAGGAGAGTTCCAAAAAATTTACACTAATCAATTTGATTAATTCCTCTTAGTAACTAATTAACTAACGGAAAATTTCAAGAAGCCCAAGATCATCATCATATTAAGCACGTTTCAATTGCGTATCTTCATACTAGTGTTTTATTCGCGTTCATTATCAATACAGCCATTCTTTCATTACAAGACAAGCAACGTTTGCACAAAGGTATAATCTTTTGCATATTTTTATACTTAAAAAGCTGTTTAAATATAACTTGAAGACAGACATTCTGTTGAAATATTGTTTAATATCGTCAAAGACTGTTTTTCTTTTCTTATTCTTTTCTTAAATCGTGGTTTTCTGTTAACTGTTGAAAAACATTGAAAGGATATGATAAATAGAAAGAGAATGAGAAGAAGAAGAAGAAGAAGAAGAAGAGAAGAGGAAAAGAAAGGGGAATAGGACGAAAGAAAAAAGAAGGAAATGGCAGAATAGGGAAAAAGAGAAGGAAGAAAAATAGACGAAAATGAGAGAAAGGAAAACAGGGGAATGGAAGAAGGAGGAAAGAGAGGCTAATGAAAGAAAGGGAAAAGGGTAAGAAATTGTAGAAAGGTAAAAAGAGAGGGAAAGGGAAGAAAACGAAAAAGGGAAGGAAATGAGAAACGGGAAAACAGAGAGGGAGATAGAATACGGGAAAAAGAGTAATGGAAATGGAAAATGGGGACAAAGAGAGGCAAATGTAAAAAGGGAAAAAGGGAGGTAAAAAGAGAAGATGTAGAAATGGAACAGACAATGAAAAATGAGAGTATTGCTGGGAAGAGAAAAACAAAGTGAGGCATAAGAAAGAAAGAAAGAAAGAAAGAAAGAAAGAAAGAAAGAAAATATGTATTAAGTATGGTGAAAAAGAGATTACGCCAGAAGGACAATAAAAGAATTAAGGCAGAAATATGCCATAATTTTTTTCTTATTAGAAGGAAAGAGAAAATAAATACAAAGGACAGAGAGAAGAAGAAGGAGAGAGTAAAGAAGAGAAAAAGAGAAAGAAAAAGAAGAGAAATAAAGAAAGAAAAAGAAGAGAAAAAAGAAAGAAAAAGAAGAGAAAAAAGAAAGAAAAAGAAGAGAAAAAAAGAAAGAAAAAGAAAAGAAAAAAGAAAGAAAAAGAAGAGAAAAAAGAAAGAAAAAGAAGAGAAAAAAAAGAAAAAGAAGAGAAAAAAGAAAGAAAAAGAAGAGAAAAAAGAAAGAAAAAGAAGAGAAAAAAGAAAGAAAAAGAAGAGTTAGTGCAGAAAACTGAAAGAAACAACGAGGAAGAAAGAAAAAAGAAGCTGCTACAGTTGACTAAATAAGATTTTCGCTTTTTAAATTATTATTAACTTTAATTAATTCCGTTGAAGTAAACGCAAATTCTGCTCCGCAGCTTCTTTTCTCGCACTTCCCGCCTGTGGAATTCCCTTCCGTTTACTTGCTTCCCCGAGAGCAATAATCTCCAAGAATTCAAAAGAAGGGTAATACGATTTATCAGTTCACGGAAAACATTTGCTAACTGATTTACAGTAATGCCTGAAATCACATTAGTTATTTTAGCTTTCAAATCTTTTAATGAACTACGTTTGGTTGCATGCACAATTGTTTTCACATGTCCCCATAAAATAAATCTAATGGACACAGTTTACTTTTTTCTCAGTTGAAGGCATGAATCAAATCGATTCTGAAAAAAAGAAAATAATTTTTAATTATCTAAAACTTGTTGCAAATTTTGTGGTAAATAATTATTCAATAACTACACTTAACAACAGGTACATTAAACTTTATAACATTTTTTACAGATTATTTCTATCACAAATACAAATAAAGTTATAATTTTTTTTAAAGTGAACCGGAACTTTATGGACACTCTGTATTATAACGAGTTGGTCTATCCCGTTAAAAATGACGGCAAAATATTTATATCAATATGCTGTCTAAAATGATCTGAGCATCAGAGTCTCCAAGCCCTCCTTCCTTATTACATGTTCCAGAAACTTCAGCTGTCTTTTTCTAATGTTAAGTATCAGTTTCCTTTTCGTGTCCATCCTCTCCAAAACCTCGTCGTTGCTCACCTGCTCTGTGGATGAAATCCTCAGCATCCTTCTGTAGAATCAAATTTCAGTTACTTCAAGTTTTTCCTTCATGTTTGATGATATTGTCTAGCATTCGCTGCAATATTGAAGGACAGACATCATATAACAATCCAGTACTCTCTTCTTTGTTTCCAGCGAAATTTTCGTATCTCTCAATACTATACTCAGCTTCTGAAATGCCTCCTTGCTAATGCCAATACACTTTTGGATCTCAGTGTCGCACTTTATATCCTCAGTTAGAACACTTCTTAGGTTTTTAAATTTCTGTACCTGCTTGATTTTAGCATCCCCCGCCTGTAGTTGGCATCTTAGGCTCCTGTTTTTCCTGATTACGATGCATTGTTTTCTTTTAATTGTTCTTTCCACTTTCTTTAATTGCTTCCTGTAGGAGATCTTGTAGTTCCCTTTTCGTGTCTGTTATCAGCACCGTACCATCTGCGTATCTCATATTGTTTAGACTGCAGCCGCCTTGTCTGAACGTAGCACATTCTGGCAGTCTAAATGCGGGGGTCAGTGTATTTCTTATGCTTATCAATTTCTCTTACTTTGATATGATATTTACCAGGAACAGGCACATTGATGAGGAGGTGTTATTTTTTTCTAACAACGGCGAAGTTTGTAGGCAGTCTGATTGCAATACTATTATTATATGAATTTTAGTATGCACAGTTTGGTTCATATACTCACAACAGTTGAACTGTTGTGCTATTTAATTAAAAGTATATTCACTTCAATTCAAAATCGGTGTAAGTGTTCTAATTAATGAAACATTTTCATCTTATATTTACATCCTTCTAGAGGGTTGAATGTACTTATCAGAAAACAATTGATTTGATTGAAATTATTCCTTAACGTTGAAACATATTCTAAATAGAAATAAAATATAATTTTTGTGTTTTTTTCCGAGTGAATATTACTCCAATATATATATATATATATATATAAAATAAAATAAATTTTCAAAAAAATAAAAAACAAATAAAAAATCTTTGATTTATTTTTGATTTATTTTTATTTATTTATTTGTTTATTTTTTATTTTAATTTCTCTATTTCCCTTTTTAATTTTATTCTCAATTTGGAAGATTGAACTGTTGCTGAGGAGACGTGAAATCTCTCTTAGGGTTTTCATGTTGAAATGTTCATTGAACAATTTTGAATGTTGAAAATTTATTTTAATTTATATTAGCTCTGAAATTTTAATTACATTGAGCTCAAATCCTGTATCATTTTTTAATATTAAAATTTAATATTAATTAGGATCAGGTTTTGGGGATTTGCCTTACTACTTTTTCGTTTGGATTGAGTAATCTAATTATATATATATATATATATATATATATATATATATATATATATATATATATATATATAAGATAACAATGATTTTTTCCCAGGTTCGACTTCTACTATCTAACAAATAGCTGAGGAAGAATAGATGAAATTACACTTTTGCGTAAGTGAAATTAATGAGCTCAACTAAAATTCGAACTCGGCTCTCCGATTTATCATTGCGAGCAGCCAGCCCTTACACAAGCCGCACATTCCTGGCACAATGAGAAACCTCGTGTCTGAGATTTCTGATTAATATTTTAAAACTCTATACGTTTCTTGACTCAGGTGATGTAATTTTTCTACGTGTCCTTTCTTTCGTAATCAGAGCCTCCCGAATGGGTCTTATATTTACGTTAGATCTTATGAGAAGGTTGTAAATGTAAAAAAAACTGTAATGTCTAATGCATGCACTGATTATTTCAATCACTTTATCCTTCTGAACAATCTCATAACAGATGAAGAGAAGACGAAATAACAGAAATGTGGTTCTACAGAAGGATGCTGAGAATACTAAGGACTGAACATGTGAGCAACGGCAAAGTTCGAGAGACAAATGCAACTAAAAGAACACCTGTAATTAACCTCAGGGTGGCATAGTTAAAATTTGTGAAATACCAAGGAAAGAGAGCTTAGAAAATTTGGTACACACAGAGCTGATTAAAGAAATGTTTCCCAGAGGAAACAACAGGCAACCGACCTGGAGAATTTGAGCGAATGGATGGGAGAGCAATTTCGGGAGAGAGGGTAAAAAGACAAAAGTCATTAAGAACTACAAGAGATAGGAAATTGTGGAGAGCCATTATCACCTACGTCCTGAAGGAACACGTCACATAGAAGAGGGAGAAAAATGAAATTGAATAAATGGATAATGGAACAAGGTTCAGAAGAAATTTTTTAAAAAACAAATTTTTTTAAAGAGCTACAAAGGACAGGAAATTGTGGAGAACCATGATTGCTTACACCCTGAAGGAACACGGCATATAGAAGAATGAGATTAAGTAAATGGATAGCGAAACAATGCTTAGGCGAGATGAAGAGCCATGATCGCCTATATCCTGAAGGGACACGGTATATAGACGGAGAATAAGCTTGAGCTAATGGATGGTGGATCAAGACTTAGGAAAAATGTTAAAAAGACAACATTTATTAAGAGCTACAAAATACAGGAAATCATGGAGAGCCATGATCGGCTACACCCTGAAGGAACACGGCACATAGAAGAAATTGGTAATTGTTTATTATCTTGTCCTCATTCTACAAGAACTGACCGTTACCCTTTTCCCTCCTTATATTACTAACCATTTCAATGTCTCTTCCTCGATTACTACCTTTCAGTCATCCTCGACTCATATTTTCAGGGTGTGTCTCTTCTATCTCTTCTGAGTGTCCCTTTTAGCCTCTGCATCTCTTGTTACAACTGTTAGGAATAGAAAACTATCAGTTATTAGTTGCGTTTTCGGTAAATTTTTGTTTTGTTCCCCGAAGGCCTTTACCTCGTCAAATCTTTCCCAAACTTCCTTAATTACGTGGAAATGTATATGCTGAACTCAAATCGATAATTGTTTATTGAAGAAACCTACCTTTTTTCCTGTTATCGACCAGAAAAAAAAATCAGACTATATCTCACCCATTACCACCGTTCTTATATCTGATTCACCGCTGAATGACTTGAGGCGTAGGATACTTATTTCGTCCGATTTACTTCCTTTCAGCAAATACTCCGCGATTTGTTTGGTTTCGCAACTCAATTTCCGCGTAGTAATTGCAAAAAGGAAGTAAATTGGTCGAAAAATCGGCAAACTACGCGTGAAGTCATTCTGCAGGGAATAACATTTTTTAAAGCATGGTTACGGGGTGAGATAAACAGCGAAAAGAAGTTCGATATTTTTCTGGCTGTAAACGTGAAAAAAGGTAGGTTTCGTCAATAAACAATGATCTATTTGAGTTCAGCATTTACATTTGCACGGAAATAAGGATGTTTTGGAAAAATTTGAAGGAGTAAAGGCCTTCCAAAGTGGTTTTGGTTTAGGAGAAAAAATGTGACCTTATTTTTATAGGGTAGTTGTTAGACACGGAAAGACCTCCAACAAAAGGTAGCTGAAGAGAGAAAGGACTACAAATAAACTGCAAGAAAGCCGAATGCATGCTCATCAGCAAAAAGAGCAGCTTAAAATGCCAAATACAGTATACAGATACTAAAAATAAAGCAAGTACAAAAATTCAAATACCTGGGAAATGTTCTAACAGAAGACGGAAAGTACGATACAGAGATCCGAAGGCGAATTGGCAAAGCGAAGGACGCTTTCCAGAAGTCGAGTACAGTATAAAGAAAGGAAAAATTCGGAAGAAACAAAGAAAAGAGTACTGGATTGCTATGTGATGTCAGTTCTTTAATATGGCAGTGAATGCTGGACAATATCATAAAAAATGAAGACAAAACTTGAAGCAGCCAAAATGTGGTTCTACAAAAAGCATACTGGGTATAAAGTGGGGGATCAGTTCCATATTACAATCAATATATAAACTGACCCCCCACTTTGTGGTCACAGCAGTTTCTATACATTTATATTCCTGAGATCCAAAAGCACAAGAATACATTCCAGAAAGTGAGCAGAGAAAGACAGGAAACTTTCACTAGAAACAAAGAAGAGGGTACTGGATTGCTATCTGTTGTCAGTTCTTCCTGGTAGTGAATGCTGAACAATTTCATTAAAGATGAAGAAAAAACTTGAAGAAATTAAAATGTAGTTCTACAAAAGGATGCTGCGGATATCATGGATAGAACATGTGAGCAATGATGAGGTTTTGGAAAGGATGAAGACGAAAATGAAATTAATACTGAGCATCAGGAGAGACAGCTAAAGTTTCTGGGTCATGCAATGAGGAACGAGAGTTTGGAGAACCTGATACTAACAGGCCAGATAGAGGGAAAAAGAGACAGAGGAAAGCAGTGGATAACATATGTGAAGGGCCTGAGCAGGTGGATGAGCAGGTGGATGATGGGTTGCGAAATGTTACAGGAGAAAGCGTGCTAAGAACCACCGGGATAGGGAGACGTAGAAAGCCATGATCGCCTACGTCCTGAAAGGAAAAGACACATAGAAAAAGTTATCTAAAAGGGCGTTTCTAGCGCATTTTATCTAGGTTGCTACTTGCGATTTGCTCCCGATATTGTAAGCAGAGGAGGGTCCCTTTTTTATGCTGGTTGGATGTTGGTAATTGAAGTTCAGGAATCCTACAGTAGAATCTTTGCTTAGAATAGTAGGTTGTCTTGAACATATACTCAGTAAAAGTTATGGTGGACCTGAAGGTGACTACCACCACCTTTAAATTTATTGTTTTTCATTTTTTTTTTTTTTTTTTACATTTTTCAGCGCTGTCTTATCGATTATTACATAAAGTTTCCGACTATCAAAAGAAATTTGTAAAAGATTAAATATTTAAACAAATTTAGGGGGGCTCAGTTTCTCATACAACTTTATAGTAAATCGATCCTCCATTTTGGAACCACTCACGTCTGGGTCGCTTTGTTTTTGTTTTTTTAGGACAAGTTGTTGCTCTTGTTTTTGTCTTTTTCAAGTGTTCTTTAGTTCTTATGATGGCATTTTCCACGGAAACTCCAAGAATGGCTTTATTCAAAAATTTCGCAAAGGATTCAGTTGTTGAATATGCGCAAGCAAAAAAGTTAATTGCACAGGATAGATTTACTATAAGAATGTATGAAAACTGAGCTTCCCCCCAACAAAAAAAAAAACATTGTTTAAATGTTGAAATTTTTACAAATTTCTTTTGTCAATCAGAACGTTTAGTGTTTAATCGATAAGACTGAACTGAAAAAAGTAAAAAAAAAAAAAATGATAATCAATCAATTTACAGGTGGTGGTAAAGTCGTACCGGCGAGTGGTTCCAAAATGGAGGATCGATTTACTATAACGTTGTATGAAAAACTGATCCCCCAAAAACAATTGTTTAAATATTGAAAATTTTTCAAATGTTTTTTTTTTTTTGTCAATCGGAAAGTTTAGGGCGTAATTGATAAGATTGCATTGAAAAAAGTAAACTTTTTCATTACCTACATAGTTCGTATTTACCATTCCCACAAATCCTTCTGTAGAACAAAGTCTCTGTTGACTCAAATTTTTATCTCCATTATTCATTACTATTTAAGAGGATGTGCATTGTGGTGCAGTGGATATCAGCCCGAGACGAGAAATAGAAGAGCAGATTTCGGATTCTAGCTGAATTCGTTGTATTCATTCATACATGAAGGTATTATTAAAGGTATTAATCCATTTCTTTTTCCTCCAACTATGGGTTAAATACCATGACAGATTGATTTTTTTTAGCCTTGGTTTGGCAACCCATCTACCGCAGAAACATCGTCATTACTTACATAGTTCGTTCATACCATTTCCATCATCCTTCTGTAGAAAAAAGTCTCTGTTGACTCAAGTTTTATCTCCACCATTCATTGCTTTCTAAGAGGTTGTGGTGCAGTGGATATCGGCCCGGGCCGAGAAATAGGAGGGCCAAGTTCGAATTCTAGTTGATGCTTGAAGGTATTATTAAAGGTATTAATCCGTTGCTTCTCCCTTCACTATGGGGTTAAATAACAGGACAGATTGAGTTCTATAGCCTTAGTTGGCAACCAGTCTACCGCAAAAAGTGATGGCAACCTACCGCGGAAAACCTTCTGCCCAGTCAGTCATGTCTCTTTCGAGACATGATCGCCCAATCGTATATTCCGCATGACACTTAACTGACTGACTGATGTTGTATAACAGTCTAGCCCTTGCTTTCCTTTTGCAATTCAAATGCGTTTTAATATTGCGATGTCACATTTGATCTGATCTATTAGATAAGGTCAAATTCGCAGCTGATTTCAAAAGTGACCTAAAATTGACTCTCATGTGGGTCAAGGAATGGCTTCTAAATTTTACGCCTACAAAATAAAACTGCTTTCTGGTGATGCTTTATGGCTGATGCTACCCCCCAAGAGAGTTACGCGTTGCTCATTTTTGGACAAACGTTCTCTGCTGACATGAAGTGGAAAGATTATACCGACTTGGCTGACCGCCTGCAGTATCTCTCTCACCGGCGTGACGTGACATCACTGTGCCACTTCTATAAATACTTTCATGGCTTATGCTCTGACGAACTTAAATCACTGGTGCCCCCTAGATGTGAATTTGCACGAGATACTAGATTGGCAACTAGGTCCCACTCTTTTACAGTGAAACCGATGAAATGTAACCGCAATTTCTACTCCAACAGTTTTTTCTCGCACTTCCCGCCTGTGGAATTCCCTACCGCATGCTTGCTTCCCCGACGGCTACAACCTCCAGGAGTTTAAATGTAAGGTCAATAGACACCTCCTAACACACTAACTCACACCCACTCTTTCCAACTCTCCCCCTATGTACATCCTAAGTCGTCTATCACCCTCCTTCTGACATTTCCTATATCCAATCGCTCTATGTAACCCCCTGCGCTATAGTGGCAGTGGAATGCCTTGCTTGGGGTGACACGATTAAAAAAAAAATCAATTGCGAGTTCTGCTCCTAGGAACGTGTTTCCACTGTGCTGTGATAGGCAGTTTTTCTCCCGAATCTGCCTTACATATTTACAAATCTATTCTTCTTCCATATTTCTTTACTGATCCCATATATGGTCTGGTACTCCTGCCGTTCTCCTCAGTGTTCTTGACAGGCTCCAAAGGAGAGTCTGTAATGTGATAGGTACTGATCTGGCGGCTCGACTGCAGCCACTTCCCCACCGTCGAAATGTGGCCTCCCTTTGTCTGTTCTATAAATACTTTCATGGCTTCTGCTAGGACGAACTTAAGTCACTGGTGCCTCCTCAACAGGTGTTTACTCGTGCAACCAGACTGGCAACTGGGTCCAACCCATTCACAGTCAGGTTAGCCAAATGCAGACGACAATTCTACTCCTGCAGCTTCTTCTCTCGCACTTCCCGCCTGTGGAACTCGCTCCCGTATTCTTGTTTTCCTGATGGCTACAACCTCCAGAAATTTAAATGCAAAGACAATACTCATCTACTAACCACTGGACTCCAGCTCTCTCCCCACTCCCGTATAACCTTCCCTTTCTCTCTACCTATGTATCTGTCATCGCACCTGTAATCTCAGCTTTCTATTGTTCCTTTCTAACTAGCTTGTACTCCTCACTCTTTTCTAATTAATCTTTTTACATTTATGTAGCCCCCTGCACATCAGTGGCATTTCCGCCTTGCTCGGGGTGAAATTAAAAAAAAAATTAGTGAGAAATTTGATTTATTCAGATTTTGATTAATTTTTTATATTATTTTAAAAAACTGAAGATATCTTCTAGTTTTGTATTAAAAAATGTTTGAATTTTGTTTAACGGCATATCAACCACTGTGGGTTATTTAATGCCAAAAAGGTAGGGTTATAAGGTAATTTTTTAAATGTTCGGTTAAAGTGAAAAGGCTGATTTAATCAGATTTTAATAAAACTTTTTGTTTTTATTATTTTTATTTTAGAAAACTGAATGTCTTCTAGTTTTGTATTAAAAAATGTTTTGCTGAGAATAATTTTTTTCTTCAAAAATGTATTGTTGGTAATATTTTTCCTTCAAAAATGCATATTTTTCTATAAAAGTTTGTTTTTATATATATATTTCTTAAAACGTGTATATTTATACTTTCATTGTGTTTTGACCCCAGTTTGGGGGTTAACTATTTGCCCATAGTCAGGACCCTAACAGATGCTTCACTCCGAGTCAGGGTAGACATGGGAACAACATAAATTAAGATGTGGATCCATGCTCCTCCCAACCTCCTAATCAGAGGCCTTGCTGCCGGATACAGTTTACCGTCATACCCAGGAACTGCTGCAATAGAGACTTTTGGTAAAGAATTTATAATGTTATTCGTTCTGCCCTGGCATCCTGGCTTTAGTCACCTCCAGCTATGGGTTAATTAGTAAGACTTGTATCACAAAAGAAATATTATTAATCGATACGGAAACGGAATAAAACTTGTATCAATTTTGCAGCATCCACCCCATGAAAAAAAAAACAGAATTTAATTTATTTTAATTTAATTTATTTTAATTTAATTTATTCTTTCTCAAGCTTTCACTGGTGGTGATCACTGAATATAAAACACCTTCCCCCGCGAAGACGGGTACATACACTACCGGCCATAATTATTAGGCCACCCGAGTGTTTTATAAAAAATGATTTATTTCATACTATTTTTTAGTATTTATTGCCAAGTGAATAATTGTAAATGAAAATAGAATGGTTATACACTACTGGCCATAATTATTAGGCCACCCGAGTGTTTTATAAAAAATGATTTATTTCATACTATTTTTTAGTATTTATTGCCAAGTGAATAATTGTAAATGAAAATAGAATGGTTCTTTTGTTATTACTTTGCAAAATTTTACAAGATAAATAGCGACAATTTACTCATCGCACGATGTAGATTTGCTATATATATATATATATATATATATACACACACTACCGGCCATAATTATTAGGCCACACCAATGTTTTTAAAAAAAATGATGTTTCATACTATTTTTTAGTATTTATTGCCAAGTGAATAATTGTAAATGAAAATAAAATGGTTCTTTTTGTTAATATTGCACAATAACATGTGCATCAAATGAATTTATAAATATTTAATAATTACCTATATTGCAGTTTCATCAACGAAAGAATGAAGAAAATTTAGGGTGATTCGGACGAGTTCATCTTTGCTTCCTTGCCTTGTAAAATTTTGCAAAGTATTAATAACAAAAGAATCATTCTATTTTCATTAGGGAATAAATACTAAAAATAGTATGAAATACATCATTTCTTTAAAATAAAAACTGGAGTGGCCTAATAATTCTGGCCGGTAGTGTACCTTTTGACCGAAAGATTCTTTTTCAGATATGGACGAATAATAGTCAGTCAGTTAAGTGCCATACGTGATACACGCTTCGGAGATACATAACTGAACAGGTAGAATATTTTTCAGCAGTAGGTTGCTACTTGTTTCTATAGACACCTAAACTGTCTTGCTATTTAACCCATAGCTGGAGAGAGAAGAGATGGATTAATACCTTTTCCAGATATATTTGCTCGTAAGTGAATGAAACGAATTCAATTGGAATTTGAACTCGCCTCGGTGATTTTTAGTTCCAGGTCGATATTCACTGCACACACTTCCGTCTTAATTTAGCTTCCTTTTGCTTTGTTTATGAATATATTCATAGTAATTATTCTGATGAAGAGCTTTGCGTTAGGGTATCTCGACTCTGTGAACTTAAGCCCAGTACTAGACTGTTAATAAGATCTCATCTTTTCACAGATGAATTAGCGAGATGCAACCGTAAGTTTTATGCTATGCAATCTCACTCCTCGCCTGTGGAGCTATCTTCTGGCGTCTTGCTTTCCATCCTATTTTGTTCTTCAAACAATTAAACACATCGTTAATTGTTATCTACTATACTTGATTCGTCTTACAGTATTTACATTATTCGGACTATTTCCCTCATCTTTGTTGTCATTTGTACGATGTTTCGGGCGTTGTACGCTCCGGCCTTCTACAGCTGCTAGGAATTTCGAACCGAACCCTTTTTTACAACAGCCTCTTTTGGTAGTTATCTCCCTCTAACCCTGTAAGTTACTTGTTCACCACTGCTGTAGCCTGGTATTGAACTCACAACTCTTTGGATCAAGCCACATGAACTAACCAACGTCTATATCCACTAGGCCATGTGTCCGTAAGCTCTTTTGTTTAGAGGTAATATTTTTCTTAATCACAAGAAAAAACCGTGAAAATATGACTGGTTTCCGACTTTAATATTCTGATGAATTCTTCAGTTAATGATTAAATAAGCTCATGGTGAGTTCTACGACAATAAAATATCTATAGAATAAAAGAAGGTAGAATGAATGAAGTTCACATTCCCCGGGCTTGAAACCAAATTGGGTCCTTCAATAAAACATCGACCCTTAACATAGTGCTCTCTTCTTTCATTACTTCAATGTTCCCCACACCTTGGGCAGGAAAGCAACCCCAGATCATCATTGTTCTACCTCTAATTTTCACTATTGGGATAGTATTATTCGGTGAGTATTCAGTAACCTTTTTTCTCCAGACCATCGCCACAGTATTTCTGCCCAAAATTTCAATTTTTTTTTCGTTTGATCAAAGTACATTTTCTCAAAATGTTGCAGGTTTGATACAATGTTCGTTTGCAAAATCTAGTCGAGCAAGAACGTGTTTTTGCTTAAGAAGTGTTTTTTTTTTTCCTTTGGTGTCCTCGAAAAGATATAACGACAAAATGAACGACTAATTTTGTCCGTACTCACTTTTACTTCACTTAATTCTTGTCCTCCCTGAAATTCTTTGAGCGCAACACGGGAATCGTTGCCTACTTTTCTCGCTAGTAATCTTGCCCTATGTTCTTTCTAGGACGACCAGAGCTTTTGGGGGGACACGAATGGAACTATGTCTTTTAGTGTACCTTTCGAGAACGACCAGAGTTTTTGGGGTGACACGAATGGAATGACACGTTTTCTAGTGTACCTTTCTAGGACGACCAGAGCTTTTGGGGGGACATGAATTGAATGACTGTCGGAAATTTACAGATGTAACGGGTCTCCTGATTGGCTGGTTTAACCCGAACCTCGTTTTGAACTTTAGGCGGGCTTTACCAGAGGTTTTTTGTTTTTTTTCGGATGGTTTTGTTCTCTCCTTTTTTCAGCTAGCACGAACAGTATCGGACGTATTTGTGCCGCTCCGGATTTTTGTTGCAGCGGGGCCTAAATTGGCGCCCACTTGTCTCGCTATATCGAGACCATCTTACCAATTCTTTGTAATCTTTTAGGCTAATGCCACAACTTTGTAACAGAGAAAATCTCTTGTTACCCTTCTTACCTTAAAAAGGATACCCTATGGGCAAAGCCTTGCCTTCCTAGAGAAAAATTCTCTAAGCACTATCATCTTATACCAAGATAAGAAACTGTGAAAGAAGCTGACCCAGAAGAAAGTTCCTGTACGTCGCGGATCGCAGTTCCTTGTGTCTTTTTCATCCCACTCCTAGACGGAGGATACTATACCAAGCTAAGCAGAGAAAGAGACTATACCAAGCTACACAGTAGCAGCAAAATTCAGCATATTTTTGCAAGACAAATAAATTGTTTTTTCTATACCAGGTATGTCTTGTTATGTTTGATAATTTCCTTTCACTGCTTAAGCGCTAAGCTATGTGAATATATTTCTCACATAGCTTTTATTGCAAAAATATGAGCGTTACATATTTTATTGTAAATTTTTCCCTTCCAGAATTGTTATTTGTGTGATTTTTTTTGGTGCTTCTTGTCTGCTACCTAAAAAAAAAAAAATTTTTTTTTTCAAAATTTGTCGGAGAGGGGGTTAGTTTGACTGAATAAGCCTTGACATTTCCTTATTTTCTCTCTCTCTTCGCATGTTATCCTGGTATGCTTGAGGGCGGCATATGGCGGGAGAGCGGCAAAATTTAAAACCTGTCTCTCTTCAACCTTTAAAATTACAATTGGAGTGTCCTGACTTCAGTGGGTCTCCTTCAGCGGATAAATTTGAATTTCGGACATTTCTCAGAAGGTTCGAATTCTGCACAGCCGACTTGGGAAGATATAACATTTGGTGCTTGTTGTAGTGACATTTAGTGCTTGTTAATATAACATTTAGTGCTTGTTAATATGGCATTTAGTGCTTGTTATGGTGACATTTGGTGCTTGTTGGTATGACATTTAGTGCTTGTTAATATAACATTTAGTGCTTGTTAATATAGCATTTAGTGCTTGTTATGGTGACATTTAGTGCTTGTTAGTGTAACATTTAGTACTTGTTAATATGACATTTAGTGCTTGTTATGGTGACATTTAGTGCTTGTTAGTGTAACATTTAGTACTTGTTAATATGACATTTAGTGCTTGTTATGGTGACATTTGGTGCTTGTTATGGTGACATTTGGTGCTTGTTAGTATGACATTTAGTGCTTGTTAATATAACATTTAGTGCTTGTTAATATGACATTTAGTGCTTGTTAATATGACATTTAGTGTTTGTTAGTGTAACATTTAGTACTTGTTAGTATGACATTTAGTACTTGCCAAATCTCTCCTTTCTGTGTATAGTACTGTACGTAACAGGTTGAAGGACGCAGGATTCGATCTTCAGTCCTGTAACTCCAACTGTGCGGATTTGCAAAAGAAAATGTCAGAGGATGGATCAATTACCTCCCCCCTTCCCTCCTATGAAAAGGTACTGGGATATCATTATTCCCCTCGACAAGATACAATCAGACTTGCGCCCACTGAGATTAACTTTAACGTAGACACTAAACGTGGAATTCTGTCTCAGACTTCCAGCATCTATGATCCGCTTTCCTTACTTCTCCCAGTTACTATTCAGGGCAAGACATTCGTTAGCCAACTATGGAAAAACAACTTGTCCTGGGATCAACAGATCCCTGAAAATTTTACTATCCCTTGGCAAACTCTTGCTAAGGAACTTAATGAATTAAGCGAATTTGAGTTCCCCAGACGTGTGTTGCAGGAGAGCTTCCCGGTGGAATTTATCTGTTTCTGCGACGCATCTAAGCTCGCATACGGGTTTTCTTTATATGTTAAACAAGGAAATCGATGTTCCTTGTTGTTCGCTAAAGCTAAGGTGGCTCCCATTAAGCAGAAAACCCTACCTACTTTGGAACTAATGGCGATCTATCTCGCTCTCAAAGTTGTTCCTAAGGTTATTGAAGCCTTGAAGCCTATCAACGTACTTTCTATTTTCCTTGTGTCAGATGCACAAGTAGCCTTATCTTGGGTTTTAAATGGGAAGGGGTCTAAAAGAAATATTTTTGTGGAAAATCGTGTCCTGGACATAAAAAAAATGTTGGAGGACGTTAACATCAGATTTGGCGTCACCTCCTTGTTCAAGTATGTCCCTTCGTCGGAAAATCCTGCGGATTTGTTGACTAGAGGCCTTTCAGCCTCCAAGTTTAAACAATTGTTCGATTTTTGGGTATACGGACCCGATTGGCTAAATCAACATAACATCGACTGGCCAGTATCTCCATTACCTTGCCTTAATGACACCAACCGGAAGATTGTATCCTGTATGTTAACCGAGGATTCTCGCGCAGACGAATCCAGTCTTCCTTTAAATATTTCTAAATTTTCAACATTGTCTAGAGCGATCAACGTTCTTGAAAAGGTTTTAAGGTTCGGTGATAAGTTGATGCATCGACACACTGATACCTACCATAAAGCCAAATTGTTGCATTTTTCTGATATGCAAAGGGAGGCATTTCCCTTTGAGTTGGAATATTTGACTCAACCTTCTAATAAGGTGGTACCTCCTAGAATAACTGCCCTTGGGTTGTTTATTGATAGGGATGGTCTGTTGCGGACTAAAGGACGCATCCAGAATTCCAGTATACTCCACTTCGGAGTCAAATTCCCTATACTTTTGGGTAAACATCACCCCTTAACTGAATTGGTTATCAAAGAGGCGCATTTGAATTGTTGCCACATGGGAACCAATTCAACTCTTTCCAAGTTGAGATTATCCGGATTTTGGATTCCCCAGGGAAGACAATCGGTAAAGAAAACACTTCGTAGCTGTATTACTTGTAAGAAAATTAATTCTTTACCGTATAAAGCTCCCTCGGGCTCTCAACTACCCACCCATCGGGCAAATTTTGTTCACCCCTTTCAACAAGTGGGTATAGATTTTACCGGCCATTTCTTGGTAAAGTACAAGGATGATGAAATAAAGATGTACATCCTGCTATTTACCTGCATGAGTCTTCGCGCAGTGCATCTGGAGCTTTTGCCTGACATGAGCTCCAGATCCTTCCTGTTAGCCTTCGTCAGATTTACCAATCTTTTTGGCGTTCCCTCTCATGTCTATTCGGATAATGCTAAACCTTTCTAGCATCCGGCATTATGTTGTCTGAAATTTTCGTTTCCGACGAATTCAGGGAACATTTTAGGTCCGCTTCCATTAGTCATCACACCATTCCCCTTTATTCCGCCTGGTATGGGGGCGCATGGGAGAGAATGATCAAAACCATGAAGCAATGCTTGAAAAAATTAATAGGTAGGAGGAAAATTCAGTATTTTGAATTTTTAACGATAATTTCTGACGTGCAGAAAGCGATCAACGATCGACCGCTGACTTATTTTACCGCTTCAGAAGGGGGCCTAGATATTTTAACCCCCAATCACTTTCTACAAACTGGCTACAATCCACGTTTGTTAATTAGTAACTATGGATCGGAAGATCTGTGCCCCGATCCCCCTAGTAGAATAAAGCTGGTGCAATCTTTGGAGTTAAGACATAAATATGTCGAAAAATTTAGGAAGATGTGGCACAATGATTATCTGTTGTCTCTGAGAGAGAGGGATACGAATTTGAAGGGAGATTGCCCTCTAAAGGTGTCAGTTGGAGAAATTGTATTAATCAAATCTCCTAATAAGACTAGACCTTTTTGGAGTCTAGGTAAGGTGCTTAGACTCATTACCGGGAACGATGGTAAAGTTCGCTCGGCCTGTGTGTTGAGGAACGGTTGCGAACAGGTTCATTCCTTAAAACATTTATTTCCCCTGGAATTAAAGGCAGACAGAAGCACAATCAGTTCCCCTTGATCTTATTCTATGAAAAAAAAAAAAAGTAATGGATAACCATTACTTTTTTCGTTCTCCGTTGGCAGTGTGTCGGAAATTTACAGATGTAACGGGTCTCCTGATTGGCTGGTTTAACCCGAACCTCGTTTTGAACTTTAGGCGGGCTTTACCAGAGGTTTTTGTTTTTTTTCGGATGGTTTTGTTCTCTCCTTTTTTCAGCTAGCACGAACAGTATCGGACGTATTTGTGCCGCTCCGGATTTTTGTTGCAGCGGGGCCTAAATTGGCGCCCACTTGTCTCGCTATATCGAGACCATCTTACCAATTCTTTGTAATATTTTAGGCTAATGCCACAACTTTGTAACAGAGAAAATCTCTTGTTACCCTTCTTACCTTAAAAAGGATACCCTATGGGCAAAGCCTTGCCTTCCTAGAGAAAAATTCTCTAAGCACTATCATCTTATACCAAGATAAGAAACTATCATCTTATACCAAGCACTATCATCTTATACCAAGATAAGAAATGCCTTCTAGTGCACCTTTCTAGAACAACCAGTGTTTTTGGGGGATACGAATGAAATGACAAATTTTCTAGTGTACCTTTCTAGGATGACCAGAGCTTTTAGGGGGACACGAATGGAATGACACGTTTTAGTGTACCTTTTTAGGACGACCAGATCTTTTGGGGAGACACGAATGAAATGACACGTTTTTAATGCACCTTTCTAAGACTACCAGAGCTTTTGGGGGGACACGAATGGAATAAAACGTTTTCTATTGTCGAACTACCGTACCAACTGAACTCAATGGAACATTTAACTGATTAGATATCTTCTTATAACCAAGTCCATTTGTACGAAAGACAACAATACGTTTACGGAGGTTGAGATCAGTTATTTTACTTTTCCTCATATTGTCAATGTTTAAACGAAGGTTAGCAGAAGAAGAATGACGCAACACTTCTAATCTTTCTTAAAAGTAATCATAAAATTAATCTGGACAGTTTTAAGAAACAGCCTCCTAACTTAGAACATTCTAGTGAAATTTGAACATAATAATCTTGCTGTATGTTCCGTTACCTTTCTAGGACGACCAAATTTTTTTTTTATTTAGGGAGTCGAATAAAATGACACGTCTTCCAGTGACACAATATAGTACTAACTAAACTCAATGACACGTTTAACTGACTAGATATCTTCCTATAACCAAGTCTATTTGTATAAAGGTCAACAATACGTTTACGGAGGTCTTGAGCAATTACTTTGCTTTAATCTATTTTTTCAATGTTTAA
>JBBBDQ010000514.1:2245000-2252500 GCA_037127315.1 Ascarosepion bandense | reverse complement strand
AATATAAAAGTTTTCTTTCTTTCTTCGTCTCTTTCCTGCTTCCTATAAAAGAGGTCAAGATATGGAGAAAGCTGAAAGGACATTTTTGGTGCAAGAATGTAGACATCAAAGGTAATAGGATCTAGGGAGAAGTAATAAAAACAAAAATAAAAATAAAAAATAAAAATAAAATTACTTTTTAAGTAGGTTGACACTATGACCGTTAGGAATGAAAAAAGAAAGCATGTTTTCCCTAAAAATAGAAACTACTGGCCAAATTTCAAAGTGAATCCATATTCTGATTAGTTAAGAGGAACATACACATAAATGTTAAATCTTCTCACAAACATAAATAGCAAACCGATTGTTTTTTGTATTTCATTTTCATCACAATGGGGAAGACATTACTCGGAAATTCGAAAAATACAATAAAAAAAATTAAACAGCCAGACATTATCGTTTTATTTTTTTTTCTAATCTATTTTTTTCTAATCTAATTTTCTTATCATATAAAAGTTATTGTTAATGGTTATCTATGTACCCAATAAAAATAACGTTTTTATAATATATATATATATATATATATATATATATATATATATATATACCCTTTGAGATTTGAAAAAAATCACTTGACCGGCGGTCGAGAGCAAGGAGAAATTTACTCGGCCCAAAATCATTTTACTCGACCGACTCCATTTTCTTAGTACTCACCTTACGTGAATCGTTGATGGAAAACAAAAAATGAAATTTTAATTAAAATCTCGAATGTGTTGGAAAGGATTTAAATTTTTAAAAAAATAATAGCATCAATATTTGATCTTTCCTCTCAATAATAGTATAATCATTGCAATGATGAAACTTGTGTTTTATTAAGTTTGAGCCCTTTTAAAATCATGATATGCTGTTTATTTTTTTGTTTTTTTTTGTTTTTTTGGCAGGTGAGTGGAGGTAGCTAACTTCGTAGTTTCTTTCTTCTATTTAACGACAACCTCCATCTCATAGGTGATAAAACAATAACAATTCTGATTTTCTCAACGATTTTATATAAAAAAATTACTTACTTGTATAATTTGTTTTTCGGTGCGAGATTGAAAAAAGTATGCATATTTTTTTTGTTTCTTTCTTTTCAGATGTTCGTTTTTACTTTTCGTAAGCAGGGAGGAAATATAGATGTTGAGTCAAGGATAATATTTTTCAAATGAGTTTCTAAAAATCTGTGAGCGCCTTTAATCTTGGCGACAAACACATTTTGTCTCCACTCTGGAAGCGTTAATTAAACGAATGTTAACACTGACCAGGACGGTAAAAGAGAGACAGAAGCTTGTCAATCTAAATTCTCGTTGTCAGATCTTGCTTTGATGATTGCAGTATGTCACTGTTTTTGTTTAACCACACATTTCGACGTAAATAAGGCGCCATGCATAAAAGTAAAGAGTTCAATAATGTCAATGTAGGTCATTCTAAGTAACTTGTGAATCTTCAATGGCATACTTTTGTGTTGTAAAATGAATCAAATTGCTTTTTTCTATATTTGAAGTGACACGTTACATTGCGAGATTTTTAATCGGCCACAAGCGAGTAAAACAATAAACCTTTTAAAGTTTTTAATCGACTAATTCGATCAAGTGGGTAAAATCTCAAAGGCTATATATATAATCATATAATTATGAATTAAAAGTACATTGCAACACGAAAATTTCTATGTTTCGAGTTAGAATCTCGTCATCAGGAAGTATTTTCCTATTTGTTTTTGTATGACGAGATTCTATCTCGAAACAGAGAAATTTCCGTGTCGCAATGTACTTTTAATTCATAATTATATGACTTTATTATTCTCTACAATATTTATTGTATTGAGCACTGTTTATAAAAGAAATAAATGCCAGGGAACCCATAATCGTAAAACCTTAAGTTCTCTTTACCAGGACAGATAGATAGATAGATAGATAGATAGATAGATAGATAGATAGATAGATAGATAGATAGATAGATAGATGTCATCAGCGAGAAGAATAAATTGGCTCTTTCGGATTTATAACCTATATATATATATATATATATATATATATATATAGTTTGAAGGTATGGATATGTAAATATAAAAGTGAACATTGAAGTCAGTACCGAGTCACGATAGCCTGTTCCAAGTTTCAACGTGATCTTCAAAGACTGCATTTAAACATGAAACAGACTGTCGCAGCTGGGTGTTGACCTTAATGTCCAGTTATATATATATATATATATATATATATATATATATATATATATATATATATATACTCGATACAGGTCATAATTATTAGGACATCCCAATTTTTAAAAGACAAAGATGTATTTCATACTATTTTTAGTATTTATTGCCAGATGAAAATAAAATGCTTCTTTTGTTATTATTACTTTGCAAAATTTTACAAGGCAAGGAAGCAAAGATGAACTCATCCGAATCGCCCTAAATTTTCTTCATTCTTTCATTGATGAAACTGCAATATAGGTAATTATTAAATATTTATAAATTCATTTGATGCACGTGATATTGTGCAGTATTAACAAAAGAACCATTCTATTTATTCACTTGGCAATAAATACTAAAAAATAGTATGAAATACATCATGTTTTAAAACACTGGGATTACCTAAAAATTATGGTCGTCTATGTATATATATATATATATATATGTGTGTGTGTGTGTGTGTGTGTGTATGTTTGTGTGTGTGTGTGTGTGTGTTTGTGTGTGTGTGTGTGTGTGTGTTTAATTAGGTAGATCAACTCTACTATGGTTTCGACTTTTTCGTTTTCGTCAGGTGATTTGTTTTGACTGATGGTTTAACGGTTCACGCTTATATTTGTTCGTCATGTGCGTTGTGGTTCAACGGATATCGACTCGGAACTTACGCGCAAATACCCTTGGGAAAGGTATTAATCCGTCTGTTCCCTCCAGTTATTGGCTAATAATAGGACAGGTTGGATTTTATACCCTTGACTGGCAACCAGTCTACCACAGAAGGTAATGACAACCTACTGCGGGATAAACTTCTGCCCAGTCAGTCATGTCTCTTTTGAGACATGATCGCCCAAAGCGTGTATCTCCTTTAAGTGACTAAGTGTGCCGAACAAAACAGCAAGGATCGAATCCATGTTAGCCTAACCGCCTGATCTTCCCTCCCAAAATAACTAAAAGTTCTACATATTGAATCTTTATCCTCTTTCAAACATGTATTGAGGACTTTCTAATACAACTGTTTACTGGTCTAATTTAATTTTAATCTGACCTATAACTCTTCAATATATATATATATATATATATATATATATATATATATATATACTTGCCTGCCAGGTTGGTATCATCATCTCTCAGTTGAATCTTTGCTTTCCGACTGAGTGCGGCTCAACTGTGTCTGAGGATGGCTATGCTTCTACGAAAAATGAATACTGAGAGGTGCTCTGTCCCGGGGTACAGTGTTCTGAGGCTGAACCACTCCATTGTACTAGAGGGATCGATCAGTGGTCGCTCCCCAGGCAAACTAGCGGGATCGATCAGTGGTCGCTCCCCAGGCAAACGGAACTGGGAAATTTTGTGCCCTGATCTGTGTGCTCGCCCACGGGTTCCTCAGAGTAAACCTACCATGTGTCAGTGAGAAGACGAGACGAGATAAATATCTATATATAGATATATTTTAAAGATAAAAGGAAAACTTCTCTGAGCAGACGAATTTCGTCCTCTACGAGACATCCACAGGGAAAGTTTGAGGATTTTTTCCTTGGAAGTGTTCCGACAGAGAATGGAAAGTGTGACATTGAGATCCGAAGATACATTGATTTGGCCAAGTATGCATTTCAAAAGTTAACCAGAGAACTGAGAGAATAGAAATTTCTTATTGGAAACAAAGAAAAGAGTGCTGGACTGCTATGTGATATCTGTCTATCTGTATGGCAGTATATGTTGGACAACCTTTTAAGGATGAAAGAGAGGATCAAGGCAGCAGAAATGTTGTTCTACAGAAGGGTGGTGAGGAAACCATTGACCGAACACGTGGTGTTGGAGAGGATGCAAGCGAGAAGAAAATCAGAAAGTGACATCTGAAGTTCCTAGAATAGGTAATGAGAAAGGTGGGTCTGGAGAATCTGATACTCACGAGTCGGATAGAGAGAAATGGAGACAGAGGTAAGTAGCGCGACTTATCTGTGATGGTCGTGAGCAAATGACTGGCGAAACGGGGTTTTGGAGCGATATCAAGAGGAAAAATATTAAAATGCGACAAGGGACAGGGGCAAGCGGAAGTACATAAACAAACATGGCGCATAAGCAAAAAGAAGAAGAAGATTAATGAATTTAGGTGTATGTATATATTCTTTTTTTTTTTTTTTTTTTTTTATAAGTGTTTCACCCCGAGCAAGGCATTTCACTGCCACTACTGCGCAGGGGGCGATATAGAGTGGAGGAAGGATGGTTAAATATAGGAAATGTCAGAGGGTGGATGATAGGCGGTTAAGGATACCGAGAATGGGTAAATATAGGAAATGTCAGAGGGTGGATGATAGGCGGGTAAGGATATCGAGAATGGTTAAATATAGGAAATGTCAGAGGGTGGGTGATAGGCGGGTAAGGATACCGAGAATGAGGGTTGGGTAGATGAGAGTGTTCTGAGAATAATTGGAAGTTAGTGTGATAGGAGGTGTCTATTGATCCTACATTTAAACACCTGGAGATTGTAGCTGTCGGGAAAGCAGACTTGTAGAGGGGAATTCCACAGGCGGGAAGCGCGAGAAAAGAAGCTGTTGGAGTAGAATTTACGGTTACATCTTGTAGAAGCGGCACAGGGAAGCCACATCACGCCGGTGAGAGAGTGGTTGCAGCCGGTCTGCCAAGTCAGTATCAACCACGTTACAAAATAAAACTAATTTAAATACTAATTAGCATAAAAATATATTAAAAACTTTTCTCAGAGGAGGAATTGCGTCATCTACGGTATGTTTTCCTTTTGTCTTTATTCAAATTAACCTTTTACCGATATACTGTATTTGACTGTACACACACACACACACACACACACACACACACACACACACACATATATATATATATATATATATATATATATATATATATAACCTGCGGATAACAGTGAGGGATAACAGCTACTAATCTTCTCTTCGCCTAATATTGAAATTATTATACTCTCTAATATAATAAGGACCATTGTGTGTGTGTATATATATATATATATATATATATATATATATATATATATATATCCACCCACGTCTATTGAACAGGTGAAGAGGCTCATCCCTTGTTCACTGTTTAGGATGTGGTTTCCAGCTTTCTCTTTTCCAATCTTCTTACTCTTTTCTTTTTTTTTTTTTTAAATTAGAGTAGATAGACTCAACTATCGCCCGGTTCAGACTCCACCCACGTCTATTGAACAGGTGAAGAGGCTCATCCCCTGTTCCCTTTTTAGGATGTGGTTTCCGGCTTTCTCTTTTCCAAATATTTTACTCTTAAGTAGCCCCCTGCGCATCAGTAGCGTTACCGCCTTGCTTGGGGTGATATGATTATATATATATATATATATATATATATATATATAATCATATCATATATATATATATATATATAATGATGTGAATAATGTTCCTTAAATAGACATTTTTTTGCTGGCGTAGGTAAAAAAATTGACGTTAGTCACTGCAAAAATGATCGCATGAAAATGGAGTCATAGTTAAAATTCGATTCGGTAAAATAGGAAATTCTGTGTCGCGAAAATGCTAAATTAATTATATTACAACTATATATATATATATATATATATATATATATATATATATATACTTTATTATAATACAGGGATTTATTCTAATAGAGGGATGTAGTATATATATATATATATATATATATATACACACAGCAATTTATTATGATAGAGTGATGTATTATATATATATATATATATATATATATATATATATATATATATATATATATGGTGATAAGCCAAGTATGATTGACCAGAATTGATATAATTTTCCAAATTTTTTTCTGTAAGTGTTAGAAACCCTGAAACATGTGACCTTTTAATGAACATTCAAAATAACATACTTTAGAAAATACCTTTCCTGAAGGTAGTTACCTCACCTCATTTTTGATATCTAACTTTTAAATATGAAAATGTTTTCTTGAAGCTTGAATTTTAAGTTTAATTGAAAGTTAAATGATTAATTTAGTGTTTCCTATAATCAAAATACTTTGGTGTATTTCAAGCAGAAATTATGTTGAATGGAATCTAAAATTTTGAGATATTTTTCAATTTCTCTGCCATTTTTGAGCAATTGACACATTTGTAAACCAAAAGTTAATTTTCGATTTAAAAGAAAAAAGCTTCCAAAATAAAATATTCATCTGTGACACGTTATTTTTGAAAAATTAACAAATTTAAAGTTAAATTAATTTGATTTACACAATTATTATTATTTAGAGCATGAAATTCAGAATAAAACTATTTCTTAAACTCAATGTGTTGATCTTTCTAACCTCTTCCGGCATATTTAACATGTAATGACAGCCAGACAGATGCGAGATTCGTATATGGCGTCCTGAATTGACAAAAATAGTGAATGTTTTCCTGTAAGGGGAAGAAACTGTAAAACACATGACCTTTTAATTTACTTATAGAAATTACCAAATAAAAAGAAATGAAAACTTCAAATACACAAAAAATTGAAAATAGTACTTGCAAAAGTAATTTCATTCATTTGTTAATGAGTCCTGTCAGTTTCATTAAAATCCGAAAATTAATTGATTTATGCAAGAATTTCCAAATTAATGTGTTTGTCTCCGGAAAAAAAGACCCCTCAGTTATGTAATATATTTTTCACTTTAAAATCTCGTAAGGATTTGGTTACTCGAAAATGAAAATCAGAACAAAATATTTTACCAAAATTTCGAACATGTTAGAAAGGATTCAAAATTTAAAAAAATAATTAATAATATTTTGATCATTTCTCTTAACAAAAACATAAAAATTTGATGGAAAAGTTCGTTTTTATTAAGTTTGGAGCATATTTTCTTTTTACTATGCAGTTTTTTCAACGATTTAGTGGAGGTACTTACATTAAATATATATACAAAATTTTGCTTATTTGTTTAATATGAATTTTATACTAACAATATTAACGCGTATCAATAAATTCTTAGAGGATAATGGCCACTAATGAAAAGATTCGGAAGATGGTCAGATCTATAACTCAAAAATTTCAAAAGAGATGAATTCCCGGTTATTTGAGTTTTTTTGCGTGTGTGAATTTGTGTGACTGTACGAAATTACGTCATGTTACTGTTAAGCAATTCCCGGCGGACGTGTCACGATATTCAAGCGTGTTTACAGTTATCTAATTTCTCTAGTGTCCCCATTCTTCTTGTTTTGATTCCCTTTGAAACACACACACACACACACTCTCTCTCTCTCTCTCTCACTCTCTCTCTCTCTCTCTCTCTTTCTCTCCATATATCTCTCTCTT
>JBBBDQ010000514.1:2237500-2240000 GCA_037127315.1 Ascarosepion bandense | reverse complement strand
TCTATCCTATCATATCTATCTATCTATCTATCTATCTATCTATCTATCTATCTATCTATCTATCTATCTATCTCAGCCTGTTTATATCTATCTATCTCAGCCTGTTCATATCTATCTATCTATCTATCTATCTATCTATCTATCTATCTATCTATCTATCCTATTTCTATCTATCTATCTCAGCCTGTTTATATCTATCTATCTACCTGTTCATATCTATCTATCTATCTATCTATCTATCTATCTATCTATCTATCTCAGCCTGTTCATATCTATCTATCTCAGCCTGTTCATATCTATCTATCTATCTATCTATCTATCTATCTATCTATCTCAGCCTGTTCATATCTATCTATCTATCTATCTATCTATCTATCTATCTATCTATCTATCTCAGCCTGTTCATATCTATCTATCTATCTATCTATCTATCTATCTATCTATCTATCTATCTATATGTATTTATGCATGTATGCATGTATTTATGTATCTATCTAAACTATTCATATCAATCTATATATTTATCTACCTATCTTATTAGATAGATCGATAGATACACAGATAGTTAGAGAGAGATAGATAGAGAGAGAGAGGAAGAGAGAGATGCAAACAAAAACATATAGAAGCTGCGATGAATAAATTGTTGTCTAAATTACACAAAACCGAAAATAACACTGGCATCTCATTTTTACCAAAATTACACAAAAATATTTTGAAATACTAAAATGTATATTTATTTAATAAAATTACAATTGTCTCTAACTACAGACGCCAGACGCCTTCGGCATCTCCTGTAACTCATCTGTTCGGCTTCTTTGTTGAAGTTGGTGAATGTTGCCATAATCCATGTCTTTAGTTTTTCTTTGGTGTCTCCCCTCAACTACGCCCACACATAATAATCAAGGGGTTTGCAGTCTGGTGAGTTAGGTGACCAGATGCATTTGTGATGTCTGATAAACATGACCGAGTTCACTTTATTATGTAGCCTGGTGCAGAGTCTTGTAGTAAAATATATGGTCTTCCAGCAGCACGACCTCCTTACATCACTTGATGTAGGCCTCCGTGTTGAGTGTGAGTCTCTCAACAACAACAAAGTCGGGACTTCTTTTCTTACCAGAAATTTTATCAAGGCGAATTTTATCAACTGCCGTACCTTCATGATCATCATTAAACTCATCCAAATCCTCTGCCCTGTCCTCAGATAGATACAAACACTCTGAACTGTTCATATTGGAGCTTCCGGTGCGAATGCTAAGGAGTGCAACATGCCGTTTCTAAATTTATGGCGGAGTGAATTGATGCGCTTTTCCCCACAGACAATGCCTAAACTGGTCCGACTAGGCTGTGCAGTCGACAAAATTAAAAACAAACAAACAACGCGCAGGGGTGAAATTAAAAAAAGAAGATATGCCGACAATTTAGGCATCGCACAAAATAGCGACAATTTAAACATCGCGCTGAGTGTGTTTGTGTTTGTACTTGCGTGCCTTTGTGTGTGTGTGTGTGTGTGTGTGTGCTGGGGAGACTTATCAATAGTTCAGCAAATCCGAATATCGCAGTTAGAACGGAACTTTAGCCGCACCCTTTGTGTAATATTTATATGTATGACTTTTATTTAAAATTACCAGGTAGAACTTATCCGGATACAAGGTTTGTTTTAGGAAATTTATATATATATATATATATATATATATATATATATATGTGTGTGTGTGTGTGTGTGTGTGTTTGTTGTATAATAAATGCGAACATCAACATCCTGAAGAATGATCAATATCGCGAAAAGCACTTCCATAAGCCTTTATTTTACTATATATATATATATATATATATATATATATATATATATATATAGCCCCATACTTCCGATTTACCATGAAATAACGTGTCTGCCTAAATTTTTTCTTATATTTGCTCTATTTGTATTTATATACATATATATTTAGAGCTCTCTTACAGAGTTATCCTACTACTGTATGTACAGGAATCTCCTTTGAATTCTTCTATATCTACACCGCATGCTTATATATATATATATATATATATATATATATATATATAGAATTTTTTTCATATATATATATATATATATATATATATATATATATGAAAAAAATTCTTTTGTTGACTATGATAGAGAAGGTATGCTTGGTATGTCAATTTTAATAATTTCTATAAATTCTTTATATATAAATATAGACACGTACCTGACCAATGAAACCATATCTCAATCAACATACTGTCTCTTTGATTTTTAAATCATTCGTCTTTAATAAATCTCTGAAGTAGCTTGTTAAAGTGAGACATGTTAGATTAAAGACACACTTTTTATACTTTTTCTTTACTTATTCTACTAAAAATTATAAAAAAATATTACTTTAACATGTTTCTGGTTAATTCTGTTAATAACAATAAAATGCTATGGTTAATAATAATAAAATAATTACTAATACTAATCGAACTTTAATTCTACTTTGCTTTTGCATTATATGTAACTATA